>CAUYRT010053540.1:0-122812 GCA_963574885.1 Lepilemur ruficaudatus
GTGGTATAGCCTATAGCCTACTGCACACCTGGGCTGCATGTATACCCTATATTGCTCTAATCTCTTTGGAACATTCGATCCACCATTGAACAAAATGTTGTTATGTAGCGTGTGACTGTATCAGGGAATTAATTGTAATGGTAGTTACTTTTAATGGCACTCACTTAAAAAAAGGTAATAGATTACTATATTGCTGTTTTTGTTATCTTGAACAAGAGCTGTACATTCTAGGGTGAATGAAAGAAGAAAAGAAATGAAACAATAAAAACAAACTCATTCAGGGGAGACAGCTCCTACTCTGAGGACACCTTGTCCTGGTCATTTGGTTGGTCGCTGCAGAGGCAGGACTCAGCGTTCCTGCCCCAGGGGTTTTCCCTAGAACATACCGCGGGTGATGGGATGCCTTCATCGCAGTCTCCAGGGGCGTCAGGTACTCAGCAGGTAGGGATGCAGTGAAGGCAGGTTTTTGGGGCTCACACCTTCCTAACCCCTCCTCCTCATCCCTGCAGCCTTTCCGCTGTGCCCACTGCCCTTACTCCTGCAACATATCTGGCTCTCTGAAGCGGCACTACAACAGGAAGCACCCCGACGAGGAGTACGCCAACGCCGGCACTGGGGAGCTAGCGGCAGAAGTGCTCATTCAGCAAGGTAGGCCAGGTGCCGGCACGCCGGGGTCCTGCCCCTTTCCTTCCAGCCCAAGTCCCCACAGAGAGGACTGCTGCCATCCTGCGGTTCAGTTCTAACGTGAGAACGTTTTGGTTTTTTATTAGTTCTTCCTCCTCATCATTTTCATCACCATCCTCCTCACTGTTATTTATCAGTATTTCTTATTGCCTGGTTAAGATTGTAACAGCTGTAATAGAAATCTAAGATGACAGAAGTAAAAATTTACCCACGAATTCTACTACCCTCCCAACGAGGTTCATTTATCTGCAGTGCCTGCTATTTTTTGTCCATGCATAAAGTTTGCATAGATGAAAGTGCAGGGTTTTCTTTCTTTACTTGACAGGAACATTTTGTTTTCCTTTGATATACTGTCTTCCTAATTATAATTTCTAAGGGCCTTTTGCAGTGCAACGTTGAATTGAAAGTACTTTATTTTAACAATTCTGTTATTGAACATTATGGAGTTTCTTTATTTTTCTTCTCTTGCAGTTACAACTAATGCTATTGCAAGCATACCTATAAGTGAACTTTTTTGGATTGTCTGAAAATATTTATTGAATACTCAGATTACTTATTCATCCTGAAAAGAAAAAACATTGTAGAACCTTTAAACTAATGAGAATTGATGAAAACCTCTAATATCATTAAAAGGTTGGGTTCTGGGGTTTTGTTTTTTGGGTTTTTTTTTTTCTTGCTTTTTTCAATAGATTATCACATATTACCTCTTTTTTTTTGAGACAGAGTCTCTCTTTGTTGCCCGGGCTAGAGTGCCGTGGCGTTAGCCTAGCTCACAGCAACCTCAAACTCCTGGGCTCAAGCGATCCTCCTGCCTCAGCCTCCCAATTAGCTGGGACTACAGGCATGCGCTGCCATGCCCGGCTAATTTTTTCTATATATATTTAGTTGGCCAATTAATTTCTTTCTATTATTAGTAGAGATGGGGTCTCGCTCTTGCTCGGGCTGGTTTCGATCTCCTGACCTTGAGCAATCTGCCCGCCTCGGCCTCCCAGAGTGCTAGGATCACAGGCAAGAGCCACCGCCCGGCCACATATTACCTCTTAAAAGGGCTTAGCTCCTATGCTGTTACCATACAGAGAAATGTGGTCGTTATATCCACTCCTTAATAATTCAACTAAGAAATGATTGTGGCATGCAGTGTGTTAGTTGCCACTCTTTCCTAAGCCCTGTGACTATTTGAAGCTAAAGACAGTTTTAGAAATCTGCCCCCAGTAAACAGAGATGTGAGATTGTCAGCTACTACAGCTGGGGGTGCTCAGAGTTTTTGATCCAGCAAGAAGCTCTGCTTGCTGTAATAGCCATGAAATGCATCTTAATGTAAAACAAATGAATTGACTATATCCTTCAGCACTTTCAGTGACAGGGCTGATGCACAGAAATAGATGAGCAACACAGAAAACTCAGGATAATTTTAAATCCATCCATCTGGGGTAATGGTGAGCATGTGCCTTTCATTTTCTTAATGGCAGTTTTATGGAGCTGGGGAGCTGGATGAGGTAGTGGAGAGGGCCCTGGTGCGAATCTTCATTCCTCTTTAACTGTGCCATCTTGGGCAAATTATCTCACCTCTCCCCTGCAGGCCCTTCACCTACAGGATGGAGTTGATGGCAGCCATCATCATGGATGATGAGAGAATGTGTGCATGCAATATATCTTCATTCCTTTCTTTTATATATATATTTTTCCCTTAGAATATCTAAGGCTTCTGGAGCCATTGCATTACTTTTTACAACCCCCATGTCCCAGAATCACAGAGGGGAGAATGGATTGGCTTAAAGTCCCAGTAATAACTGGAGTTGCAGGCTAGAGATCGTTTTCACATCCTTCACACACTCTTGGGTTGGATTGGCAGGAAATAGACGTTTACTGTGGCTGTTGGGACAGGCATGGCGATCTGATAGATGATGCTATCATTGTCCTGTGCTTCCAAACTTTCATCATTGCCTTGCAAAAAAATGTGCTGAGGTTCAACTGTTTCATGCCCTAAGGTTTCAGTTAACTTTTTAAGACTCTTTGTAATCAATTGACATTTCCTGACGGGGTCTGGGTTTTATATTTGATTTTTGCAGGAGCGTTTTTGACCTTCTTCCTTCAGATGCACGTGCGTGCACACACACACACACGTACACACATACACACACATACACACACGCACACACATACACACACGCACACACGCACATGCACACACGTACACACACACATATACACACGCACGCACATACACACACGCACACATGCACACAGTCGTCCGTTGAGATCTATGGGGCATCGGATCGCAAATACCAAAACCTAGAGATGCTCACGTCCCTGAGATTAAAATATTAGTGTAGTATTTGCATATAAACTATACAAATCCTCTCGTATACTCTAAATCATCTCTAGATTACTTATAATAATTAATACAATGTAAACTCTAGGTGAATAGTTCTTATACTGTGTTTTTTTAATTTGTATTATTTTGTATTGTCATTATTTTTTTAATGTTTTCGATCTGCAATTGGTTGAATCCATAAATATAACGAACTGATGAATACAGAGGGCTGACTGTGCCTGCATACATGTATGTATATGCATATGTCCATGTATATATGTGCATGCATACACACATACATATCTGTATATTTTTAAGCTCCCCTCTGTTTCAAGAAACATGTTAAAGGAGACAACTAAATGTTTCTTGGCTCTTAAAGAGACACTGTGCCTTTCATGTGCTTTGGCAGAACAGTTTCTGAAATCAGATCGCTGGTTAAGCATGAACACAGTTTAGAAATCTCAGAAGCACAAAGTTCACACTGTTCTTATGTCTGCAAGAGGGAAGGAGAATGTGAAACTGGATTAAATTACTATGTTTGGAAATGCTGAATTGTTCGGTAGTGCTAGAATTTTTCATTTTCTTTATATTAATTTCAGGTAATTCTCTCCATCCCCACTTGGTTTCATTTTCTTCTTCTATTCCTCCAAAAATATCTCCGTGGAACTTTATAATTTCTTGTTTTGATGTAGAGAAAGATGCTTTAAAATAATAACTTAGTACAGAACCATGAATAAAATATAGTTTCCTCGAAATCATATTACAGTCTCCTGAAACCAAGTGCAGGGACTCCTTGTCCACCAACAGTGTTTAAACAGTGTCTCATTGTGACATGTGAGAAGCCATCTACTGCCGGGACAGATTCTCCTGGCTGTGGCGCCACAGAGATTCTGGGGAGGATGTCAGTGCACAGTGCTGCAGAGGAGGTGTGGAGAAGGCTAAAAAGGAGCTGAGACTTCCCAGGCCAGACAGTTCTGTTCTGTGTGGGTTTCTAGGGGATGGTCCCGTGGTATTTTCCACGGAGTTTGGGTGGTTTTCCATGTGTGCTAGAAGCTTGGGCACCCGCCAGTGGTTTGATGGTAAATGTTCAACAGCTGGCTCTTCCGGGGCTGGAGAGAGGGGAAACCTGATTTGTAGCATTTGCCAACTTCTGTGGTGTAAATTCTTCTATCATGGCCAATTTTAGGCTCCCGACATGATGTCGTTGAATGTGGAGTTGGGGAGAGGTGTGCACATTTGGCATATGAGCTTGTGTAAGCTGGCTCCAGCACACCTCTGCTCCTGAGGGAACAGGGTGACATTGCCAGGCCCCTGTCAGCGGGGCCCTCTGGATGCACCAACCCCTCAGAACTCTGGTACATTTTAGTAATCAGGCTTGTACTGAGCACTATGCAAATATTTTATTCCCAGCTTATATTTTATGTGCATCTGATCCTTGAAGGCAGATTCCTCTTAGCCATCTCTTGTTCATTAATATGGATCGAGGCATTCTCCCACACAAACGCACATTTCATGCTCTTTAAGGAAGACATACTCATATTGCTTCAATGGGCCTGCCCCTTCCCTCCCCTTAAAATATGCCTGATTAAGCTAGCTCAAGAATGGTTCCGTAAATCACAGGCTGCGAGAGGCGTCAGATGCTTCAGTGCTAAGCTTTACAAATGCTTCACACACTTCTACAGCAAATAGCAGGATGAAGATGGGGCTTAACAGGCTGGTCACTTTTCAGTGACCTTCAAGCCCTCCCTCAAGTCTCTTAAGTTATTGGCACAAACACAAGCTTGGGAGTCAGATGGACCTGGGGCCAGGATCTCTGATCACTGTGGCTCTTGGACTAGACACTTAGCCTCTCTGAACCCGTTTACACACCTCCAAAGAGCAGGGGTGACACCTGCATGAGCAATAGTTGCAAAGATTAAATATTATTCTCAAAGATTCCCAGACAGTGCCAATGTGTAGAAAGTGCTTTAGAAATAGCTCAGATGTATTGTTATGTTTATCCACATATTTATTCTTGCAGCATGTGCCTCTTGAGCTCCTACTGTGTGCCATGCTGGGCACTGGGATTTGGTGTCAGGCAAGGTAGTCACATGATAGCATTTATAGTTCTTACTGCCCAGCCTGGGGATGAGGGCTAGACAGCTCCTACCAATGCTCCACGTTCTGGCCTCTAGCTGAAAGGGATGCGCACTTGGCGGCCACTTAACACAAATTTATTATCTTAGTTCTGAAGGTCCAGAGTCCAAAGTGAGTCTCACCAAGTTAAAGTCAAGGTGCTGAGGAACCTGTATTCCT
Source organism: Lepilemur ruficaudatus (assembly GCA_963574885.1). Lineage (NCBI taxonomy): Eukaryota > Metazoa > Chordata > Mammalia > Primates > Lepilemuridae > Lepilemur > Lepilemur ruficaudatus. The sequence continues at coordinate 5,294 of CAUYRT010053540.1, forward strand.
TGTGCAGACTCCAGGGGAGGACCCACTTTCTCACCTTTTCCAGCTTCTCAAGGCTGCCCACGTTCCTCAGCTTCCAGCCCCTCCCTCATCCTCAGAGCCAGCAGTGGCCAGTGGAGTCTTTCTCACATTGCGTCTCTGTGGCTTTCTGCCTTCCTCTTACAACGACCTGTGGTTACATTTGGGCCACTCAGACAATCCAGAATAATCTCCCCACCTCAGGATCCTTAGGCAAACCACATCTGTGAAGTGGTAACATAGTCACATGTTCTGGGGGATGCTACATATGGTAACACACTTACGTGTTTTTTTGCCACATGTGGTAACACAGTCACGTGTTCTGGGGATGAGGATGTGGCTACCTTTGGAGGGCCCCTTATTCTGCCTGCTGCATGCAGTGCCTTTTCAAAGATTATGAGCTGTAGCATTTCTACCTTAGTAGAAGAGAACACTATGGCCTGGGAGTCTAAGGAAGTCTTGGGTCGAGTGAGCACATGCCAGACTCATCTCCCCACCTAGCGTTCCACGCTGCCCCGGGAGTTATGTTATTGAAAATGAAATTGAATTTTTAATAATGTCAAGTACTACAAAGGAGCACAAATATTTTAATGCCTAAAACTCCCTAGAACATATTGCATTCCAAAAAGAGCAAAGGATACCATGATCGATTTTTAAAGTTGCTCCCGAAATTTTATGTTTTTGCCTGGTTAATCAGCCCACTTGAGGAAACAGTGGTCTGAGAGCTTGTAGTTCTTATGGTGGGCACTTAATGTCGATGCTGTGAGTGAATCCACAAGTCTTCCACTGACCTTTACTGTGCATTGCCTAAGAACTTAATGAATTGCAATAGAAATTAATTTCTCTCAGCTCTGATGTCAATTAACTGGCATAGTTACACATTTGGTCTAGATCACATATTTTCATTTGTTCTTTAATTAAAGTCACTGTGGCAAAGGTTGAAGTTTTAATTAACGTGGAGGCATTATCATATTAAGTTTAATTTAAACATAATATAAGAATGTTTTCTTCTCTAAATTAGTTTCCATTAAAGAGAACCCCAGAAGGAATCTTTAATTTCATTTTGAAGCCTAAAATGTAGTTTGGTTTTGTTCACGGTCGCATGTTAAGTCTTTATAGGAGAAGCATCATCAGTTTAGCCAAAAAAAGTAGAAGTCCTCACACCTTGGAGGTTTTTTCAAAGATGATCATAGGAAAAGATACCATTTTAGGTGATTATAATAATAAGTGATAAAAAAAGGAGATTAGAAACTAAGTTTATCCTCTGGGCAAGAAAGAACAAGCCCATTTGGTTTTGCCTAACAAAAGGTACATTGTTTTTGAGTTTCAGAAAATAAACATCCATTCACATCGCCTTTTCTGTAGAATATTCTGAAACATAAGAGTTTGGTGTCTGTTGCCAGCCTTTTTGCTGACGACAGGAGCCACCTGCCTCTGCCCCCTGTCTGTGTCAGGCCCACTGTGCACTCTCACACGCTCCCAGGGCAGGACCCGAAAGCAGAGAGCGGAAGGTGCTGGGGATGCGTGTGGGTCTGCAGATTGGCTACTGTTTGCGCTGATGGCTGGAGAATCGCCCACCACCTCAGCTGATAGACGTGAGACGCTCTGTTGAGATTCCTCTGACATAGGATTGATTTAGGAGATTGGGCACCCTGCGACTGCATCTGGAGATGATTAAATTGTGTGATAGATCCCCGTGAGACTGACGTGGCCCTTCTATAATTTGTGCAGACAACCTTGATGTCAGTGCAGAATTCCTCTACTTCTTCCTCTGTGCCCCACGAGTGGTGCATAAATACGGCAGCCTGAGATACACTCAGTGGTCAGTTCAGCTCTTACGCTGCCTAAGCATAGGCATCCTGGTCACTTGTTCACATGTGCATTGGAGAAATGAGGTACTTTTGGACATCACTGCATATGCATGTCGGGGATACAGAAGGGACTGAGGGCTTTAGGACTCCAAACAGAGGATGAGGAGCCTGCACAGGAGTTTGTCAGAGAGATGCTGATAGCAGAACCAGGAACGAGTGGTGTCACTGAGGCCCAGAAAGAATGGATTTTGGCTGGTGGCTGTAGTCAACGTTGCTGTGTAAAACACACAGACATCACACTGGGCAGCAGCACAGCCAGGGTTAAGGGTGTGAACCCTGGAGTTAGATTCAGTTCTTAGTTTTACAGCCTCACAAAGTTTACTTTACCATGGAGCCTCTGTATTAAACACGGCGAGTGTGCCTCTGTGCCTGGGCTGCTTGTGAGGAAAGTGAGACGTAATGTGTGAGGTGTCTGACACCTGTAACTGCCCAGTAAGTGGAAGATGTACAATGCTGTTGCTGGTGGTGGTGGTGGTGGTACTGGTAGTAAGAAGAAGAGTGAAAGATGTTTGTTGGATTAACCAACATGGAAGTTGGTTGATCTGGACACGTGCGGTGCCAGGAAAGGTTTGGGCACGGGAAACGTGTGCCATGGTGTGAGGCGGTGCATCTCAGCATCGGTGCTGCTGATGGTCGGGCCAGATCACCCTGTGTTGTGCGGCTGTCCTTTGCATTGTAGGGTGTTCAGTGGTATCCCTGGGCTCTACACATCAGGTGCCAGGAGCACCCCCCAGCTGTGACAACTGAAAGCTTCTCTAGACACTGCCTGCCAGTTCCCCCAGTTGAGAACCACTGGCCTAAGTAATGAACAGAGGCAAAGAAGTGATGACTTCATAATATTTTTCTGGTTTAGATTTCTAATCTTAATTTCGGCAATTTTTTTGACTAGGGCACTCTCTCTCTTATGGAATAAAATTTAAAAGATACAGAAGGATGGCTAGTGGAAACGGGCCCTCCTCTGCCTACCCGTTGTCCACTCAGGAGTAGCTGATGACACCAGTCTCTGGTGAGGTCTTGGAGGTGGAGACTCCACGGAATCCCGACTGTGAAGGAAGGAGGAAGACAGGGCTGTACCCAGGCAGCGTAGTGGGCCTTCCTTCCTTCCTTCCTTTCTTCCTCCCTCCCTCCCTTCCTCCCTTCCTCCCTTCCCTTCCTCCCCCTTTGGAGAGGGAAGCAGGTTAGAAGGGCAAGGGGCAAGTTGGGAGACAATGGGAGAGTATGCAAACAGGAGAAGCTCCCGAAGTCAAAGAATAACGGTAGCTCGAGTGAGAGAGAGCAAGAGGGCCCAGTCATTTGAGTGGAATGTTTGCATTTAGCCCCATACATGGTGCTAAATAATCATGGGAAGGGAATTTCACATGGGTAGTGAAGTGATAAGTAAGGTTCTTGGGTAACTGTGAGGTGGTGCATTAAAGTCACTTGACCCTGGGGTGGAGAGAGCAGATGCTCAAGTTCCTGATGGGCGTGGCCCTGTGGGCAGGAGGGGCACACCAGGAGATGCTCCTCCTCTGCAGGGGAGGGGGCACTGCTGCCCTGCTCTGCCCTGCCCTGGCCTGCCCTGCCCTCCTCCTCGCTTGGGGTTTGTGAGCCTCAGCGGCTTCTGCTTGAGAGGCAAGGGAAGGAGCAAGGTCTCTCTGATGAGGCCAGTGTTGGAAATTTTGTTGCCCAGGAGTTCTGAGAGTCTAGGACGCAGTGGGAGGACTGGTGTGGACAGGAGAAGCCATGGGGTCAGAGAGAGAAGCAGAGCAGAGGCGAGTGCGTGGCAGGGGAGGACAGGGAGCAGGGAGCTCTTGACTCAGGAGTGACCTGCTGGAATGGGTTAGCCTCAAAGTCCCAGACAGCTGTAGTCATGGGGACTTCATGAGGGCAGGCACTGCCCAGGCCCAGCTCAGCAGGGAGGCCTGATAGTGCCAGCAGTTGGCCTGGCTTGGGCCAGTGGCCTGGAGGCCCAACACCAGGACCACAGTGAGCCTTCTGAAGCTGGACTTTCCTTCTGAAGACACAATCTGTTCAGAGAGACTTTTTTTCCAGGCTCCAATTTAGTTACAGCTTCTGATATAATTGTAAAAAGATAGTCTTTTGTGTGACTCCCCAATTTTGTTTTTTTTTTAACCTAGAAACCTACAGTTTTACATTCTCTTAATTAAAGCATCCAAACACTTCCCAGAACATGTGCAAAATTTAATCAATTCAATAAATAGTGACATTTCAGGATGTGACCAGCTTTTTAATTTATTCTTTACTGGGAAATTTATGTGGGAGTATATATGAATGACTTAGCTTCTGATGTGAAGGAGACTGAGAATCTGGCTCCTGCTCTTAGTGTTTTGGGAAAAAAGAGATTGAGAAAAGCAGCGATTGCCATTTTTATTATCTAAATTATGTTTTATGTACAAATTAAAAAATGAAAGAACAATTTAAGCCACTTATCCACATGGTTGGGAATTATGTTACTCATCTTAGTTCTGTCATTTAAACTGTCAAGCACATGATAGGTTCTCTGCAAATGCTTATTCAATAAATGAAAAAAGTACATTAATTTTTAAAATCTCTGCCCTGGAAAACATACAGACTGCATTGCTATTGTGCTCCAGTACTAAGGTAAGCTTGGATTGAATGTAAGTGCTGGAGAAAAAAATAATAAACTTCTTGCATTTGAGGCATTTAGATAGGAGGAACCATTGCATTTTTATGTGCTATGCACACGTCTTCTTACCTTTGTCTTTGTTTTCAGGTGGCTTGAAGTGCCCTGTTTGCAGCTTTGTGTATGGCACCAAATGGGAGTTCAACAGGCACTTGAAGAACAAACATGGCTTGAAGGTGGTGGAAATTGATGGAGACCCCAAGTGGGAGGTAACTTTTTAAAGTGTGGTATTGATCTTGACATTTCTAAACACAAATGACAAACCAGGCAAGCCCAAGTACTGGGCACAGACAGCCATTCCTTAGAGCATTGGATTTTCTGGTTGGGAAACTTCTGAAACCTTTTCAAATTAAGTCTCGTGTCCAAGGGGTATAACCAGGTGATATCTGGGCTATGCATGTGAATTCTTATTCTGAGTTGAATTTAGGCTCTTTTTTGAAGGTTTATATTGACTTCATTGACATTTTTACTTACATTATTTACAAGTCCAGAGTTTCAGATGTTGTACCTGCAGGAAGAATGGAAGGCAAGGAGTATATTGCCATCCTTACCAAAGGAGTTGGGAGGGCGCCCTTAGTTCTAGGCCCTACTCTCCCTCTATGGAAGGCTTGTGCTGACCCCTGCCGTCTTTGTTTTTCCCCTTAGGAGTTGGGACTAGTCATCAGGCTGAAAACACATCTGTAGTATAAGAGCCAGTAGCAATCTTTCTTTTCAAATACTAATGTCACCCCCATGGACTAATTGCAGTTACCTAAGGCAGGATTTCTCAGACTCGGTGCTGTTGACGTTTTGGTCTGGATAATTCTTTGTTGTGGAGTGCCGTCCTGTGCCTTACAGGAAGTTTAGCTGCATTTCTGGCCTCTTCCCACTAGTTACCAGTACCATCATTCCTCTTCCCCACACCAGACCCAGCCAAAAATGTCTCAGACATTGCCAGTGTTCAGTGTTCCATTTTGAACACACAGCTGTTCAAAATCACACCCAGCTGATGTAAGGACTTTACAGAGCGTCCAGTGGTTAAGAGTAAAGGCTTTTAAACAGAATCCACAATACCTGGGAAAAAAAATAATACTTTATTACCATGTAAGGATTATTCCAGAATGCAAAGGAAGAGTGGGTTCAGTAGGAGTTAATGTGTTAATATAGTCTATCATAATAATAGAACTAGAGAGAAAAATGAAATGATCATCATCATAGATTCAGGAAAGATATTTGACAAAATTCAGTATTCACTGATTAAAAGCACTCGCTAACATAGAGTTTGATGGCTGCATCCCTAAGATAAAAAAATATACTTGACTCAGCCCCAAACACTAGCATCTTGCTTCACTGGGAAACACTAGATGGTTTCCACTGAAGTCAGAAATAAGACAAGGCTGCCCCATAGCTCTGCTACACTTTAGCATTGTGTCGGGGGCATCAGCCAGTGTGGTTAGACAAGGCAAAGCAAACACAGACATAGAACTGGAAGGGAAGAAATAAAAGCATCTCTAATTGCATATAATAGGATTATATTAATATTTTTAGGAAATCCCAAAGAATGAATGAAAAACTAATACAAACAATAAGCAGCAGACAAAAGGTCAGCATACACCAATCAGCAGCATATATACACACACATATATATGTGTGTGTATATATATATATAAAATAGATATGTATATACCTGCCTATACACACATATATGTACATATATAAAATAAGTTAGAATGGAAGCAAAAACTCTATTTATTATAGGAAACAAAACCCAGATAAATCAAGGCATAAACCTGACAAGAAAATGTCCAAAATGTAAATGTGAAAAACTATAAAACACTCCTAAAACAGACATAAATTTAGAGTTGAGCACATGGATGGGAATACTTAATGTCATAAAGATGTGAATATTCCTGAAGGTCATTTATACAATAATTTATCACTGTAATATGATCAAAATAAAAATACCATTAGATTTTTTTCTGGAGCTAATCAAGTTGATTTCTAAAGTTCATTTATGAATAAATAGCTAGGAAAACCTTGCGAAAAACATCAGTGTGAGGAGAATCCTACCAGATAGTATAACATGATATGAAACCTTCGTAACTAAGACTGTTTGTTATTTGTGCATAAATAGATGGTCTAATGAAACAGAGTAGAAAATTTAGAACAGACCCAATGATATATGGAAATTTATTATATGGTATAGATGGTGTCTCAAGTTGGTAAGAGAATGGTGGGCTTTTTTAAATAAATGATATAGGATAACCAAATAGCTGATAAAAAGGTAAAATCAGATCTTTTTCATAACTTGTGTAAGTCAAATTTCAAAAGGATCAGAGATTTAAACATAAAAACATAAATGTTTTACAAATGCTAAAATAAAAGAGGAGTGAATTCATCTGTAAACTGAGAGTGTGGAAAACTTTCCTAACTAGAATTCGAAATCCAGATTTAATAAGGGAAAAGATTGAAAAATATTGACTATATGAAAAAATTTTTAAAGTCTTATGGAAAAGAACTCATAAATAAGCAAAAAGATAAGTGATAAAAATATTTTTGTCATATCATAGCAGAGAAATTAATCTTTATTCTATAGAAGGCCTATAAAAATAGTGAAGAGGAAGATCAACAACCCAATAGAAAAATAGGCAAGAGATGAGAAAAGTTCAGAGAAAAAGAAATGTAAATAACCTCGAATATGTGCATAGATGATCAGCCTCACACATAATAAAAGTAATGTTAATTAAAACTAGACTGGGATAGAATTTCTCACCTATTAGATTGACAGTAATCCAAAATTTTGGTGTCATCTCTGCTGGAGAGGCTATAGGGAAGGAAATCTGCTCTCATACGTTGCTGCTGGGAATGTAAAATGGTCCAACCCTGTGAAGGGAATAACAATATGTGGCAAAATTACATATGCAATTCTTCATCAATTAAATAAACAATCCCACTGTTAGGAAACAATTTCAAAGTTACATTGGATAATATGAGAAAAGGTGTTTGCACAAGGTATTCATTGCAGTGCTATTGATGGTACTGTGTGGCTGGAAACAACCTAGTGTCCATCAACAAGAGGTGGATGAATGCCTTACCTACAGCTGTACAGTACAGAACCACGCAGAAGGTGAGGTGGAATGGAGAGGAGAAAGGATGTCCCTATGTAGTTCACTGGTCTCCAGAGTGTTCTGTTAAGTAAAAAAAAATGAGGTGAAGAACAGCGTGTGTACGTGTATTGTGTTTATATTTTTAGAAAAGTTGAAAGATAAACAAAAAACTTAAAGAGTGTAAATGGCAAATGAATCTGAGTTACAAATGAATGATATAATCACACTGAAGGGAGTGGGGAAAAAAGGAGCTGAATTTGGTAATTTTGGAAGATAGTTGACTAGATACTTGTAGGCTAAAGAAAAAATAGCTGTAGACAAGTGCTGTGACCTAGTTGATAAATGTGTTTCTCATAGCAGTGTGGGTTAGTAATCCAGAACCCACTTCATGTGTGGGTTATGACTCAACAAATAAGTAAATGCACCATAGATAATGGGAGCCAGGTTTCTCATTATTGGAGAAAGAAGTTACAAATTAATATTAGGGGTACAGCTAGCATCAACCCTTTAGCTATGAGTCAGATGTTTCACTATCACTATGAACTCACATTAAAAAGAACCCACATGCTGCAGATGGTTAGTATACTTACATGAATTTCCTAGCTTTTTGTTTTAGAGGGCTAGAAGCAGTGACACCCTGGTAGCAGTGTCCACATGTTGGTTTCTAATAACATTCTCCAATAAAAGGAACCAGGGTCCCTTGAAAAAGTGGTTGATTCCAAGGATGAGGAAGAACATATACAAGATGATCCTGGAACATCTTGTGGTGCTAGAAAGTAATGCCATGCTCAGTCAATCAATTGATAAAGATGGAAACACATATGTCAAAAGAACAGAGGAGATAGCTTGAAAGGGCTCCCAGTGACCAAAGCTATAAGAGCTTGAGTATCAAAATCAATATCCTTCAGTCCATGCTGATATAAATAAATGATTGAATAAATAAATAATAAGGAACTACTCTTCCCCACAAACGAATTCTGATTAATAACTGTAGAAGGAATGAGAGAAATAGAAAACCAGCAGTAGAATAGCACGGGAACAACTTCTGCAGGCGAGATCCATTGAGGAATGCAGAAATTATTAATAGTAGGCAAATGTTTAAGGAGAAACAGGATATTTGCATAAACTCAAAACATCTCCCTCCGAGTATTTATTAATTACAAAGGGAAAAGTAGGAATCCTTAAGCAAGTGATCAAGGCTGGCGTCATCAGTGATAAAATGTTCTGACATCATGTATCACCTGTTGTGGTATGACGAGAAGGGCGTTTCACCTCGAGGTATTCTTCACAAAAATCCTCAACCCCAGTCTAATTATGCAAACCCAGTAGACAAGTCCAATGATGTGTGTGGTCAAATACGGACCCATACTTCTCAAACATGTCAAGGTGCTGAAAGACAAGGAAGGACTGAGGAACTGTCTTGGATGGGCGGAGGCTATGAGACATGAGGACTAAGTGGTCTGTGGGACGCAAGATTGAATCCTGGACCTAAAAAAGGACACTAATGAAGAACTGGAGGAATCTGGATAAATCCTGTGGTTTAGTTGATAGTGTTGTGCCAGTGTTAATTTCTTAGTTTTGATGGTTTTGCCGTGATTACGTAAGATGTTGAAGGGTAAAGGGTCTATAGGAAGTCTCTGTTGTTCTGTCTTTGCAGTTCTTGTGTAAGTTATAAAAAATGTGGACATTGTATGCAGGGAAGGGAGGCAGAGAACAAGATGGAACGGACGGGGGCCGGGGGAGGTTAAACTTAACATACCCTGTGGTGTAGATTTGACTCTGATACCATGGAAATGTTTTATATAGCAATAAAAACACAATTAACTTTTTAAAAAAGCAAGTCTTTAAACATTGAGAGTAAAATGAAATAAATGATTCCTAACTGTATATCAAGTTGGTGGTATAACTATACAGAGAGGAACTATTTCAAGAGGCTTCAAAGCAGTTATTTGATTGCACCCTCCCCAGTGGGATATAACCTAAGGGAAAAAAGAACTGCAAAAACTGCACTGTTTTCGGTTATTCTATTGGTGGTAGGGGTGATATTATAATTCTGAGGCTGTTGTTAGTGTTTATTAACTACAGTGAAACACATAAAATGTGTTTAATTCTATGAGCTTATACTGGTATTTTGAAAAAAACCAATTCAGTCACCTTTGTAGCATGCTAGAGAACCAACTCTTTATTTTGAAAACTGGCAAATTAAGGCTAAGAATCAAGTAACTATTCTACCTTTAAAATAAAAACAAAAGAAAACAAACAAACAAAAAAAAAACTAAGCATAACCAAACATTTGATGAGGGGAAGTTTTTCCTTTAGAAGTATTTCAGCTAACACATAAAAAATTAGAGTATTACCATTTTGAACTTTTTAATGATGTCAAAGATCTGTCAATGATCATTAGTTATTGCAAACATTACAAAAAAGAGACAACCACACAATATGTGTCTCCTGAAGGGATTATACAATATAACCCGTGAAACATTCTTGTCAAAAAAGGACTCCAAATCTGATTAAGCTTTTATATTTATGTCCAACTACTAATTTACAGAAAATACCGTGGACAGAGGACCATGTTATTGATTTCATGGTGATGCAATCAGCAAAATTCAGGTTATTGAAAGCTCAGTGAGGCTAACAGGCTGTCTTCTTCAACAATTAAACTTCAAGAAGGAAAAATTCCAGAAATGGAGGAAGAGCATAGAGATTTTAAGTATTAGAAGACATATCAGTTCTAATGTGTGACCCCCATTTAGATGTGATTTGAACAAGCTTGAAAATTAGATAATTGGAAAATTTTGAACATTGCCTAGATACTTGATGATATTGAGGACTCATTAAGTTTTTGAGTATGACAGTGGCATTGTAGTTATGTTTTGGAAGAGTTTTATTTTTTAGAGATTCTGAAATATTTATAGAGGAAACAATCTCTGGATTTGCTTCAAAATAATCCAAGAGCAGGGCATGGAGTGTGTGGGTGCCTAGGAGAGGAAAGACTGGCCATGAGTTGATAATTGTTGGAACTGGGTGATGGCTACATGTTGGTTTATTATACTTATCTCACTGCTTTTATGTGTTTGAAATTATAGATATATATACATATATATATACATTTTTGTTTGTTTGTTTGTTTGTTTAAGTAGGAGCTTTGGAGTCTGACAGATTTTACTTTGAATCCTGTCTCTGTCACCTGTAAACTGCTTGACCTGGAGCCATGGTTTAACCTCTGTGGCCTCGGTGTTCTTTTCCATACAGGAGGCTGATAGTACTTGAGAGGTTGAAAGGATGGAGAGAAACCGTGTGTAAGACGCTAACGTCTATGTCTAGCCCCTTGTAAGCCCTGAGAAAATGGCAGCTATGATTATTGCTGACATTGATGGCATCATCAACTTCACATCTTCATCTATGCTAAAACAATAACCTGGTGTTTCAGGTTCATACTGCAAGAATTTACTCTTTATTAACAAAAGTAGATGTTGGAATGTCAATTCCTGATGTAAAATTTGGCTAGTTGGTGCTTTTATAAATACATGCAATAATATCCCTCTCTCCCGAAGGCCTCAGTTCCAGCAGATTCCAGCACCTTAAACAGAGCTGCGAAGTCACCAAAAATAGTTGACACAAAGCCGTGTACTTGATGTCATAGTGAGATGACAGAGCAGGCAGCAAGCTGGGCATGGAGTGGTCACCAGTGCAATAACTAGCTGCCTATTACAGCAGTGTGTGTTGTCACCTGACTCCCAGGAATACCTTGCAAGGAGCACTATCCTTCCTGAAAGTGAATATTATGCAGAATTTTCCCAGAATGAGGAGAGACCATTTAGTGTGCATCCTGTCCTTTCACAGGCTAAGACGTTGCTTGGATCCAGTGTTTGCTAATGTGTCACTTAATAGGACTTAAATGAAAATACTCTTCTTTCTGTTCATTTAGGCATTCATCAAATATTTACTGAATATCTACTACATGTCAGGCTGGAAACACCTAAATGAACCTGGCCAGTTGGCTGTAAAAGGATAAATATATGCTATTCTGAACCTCTATGTCATTACTGATAAGTACTTATAGAGCATAACTTGGCTCCTATAAATTTTGTTTTAAGTCCTCTTTTCTGTTCTTGATTGGTGACATTCATGTGTCCTGCCTGATAGTTTTGCTTGCATTCCCCTTCCCTTCCAGAAAGAGAATGTTGTTAACATCCAGTTCTGTGAAAAATCTGTTATACTTTTTCTCTACTTGAGGTACAAGGTACTTCTGAATGTCACTTTCACTCTTCCTACTCTCACAAATCCTGATTTTGTGCAAATATATTTCTTGCAGTCAGTTTTGTTTCTCATACCTTCATATAAAAACAAGAATGTCATGAATAGCTAAGATTTACTGAATTTGCACTGCGTGCCAGGACCTGTGCTTTCCACGTGTGATGGAATCACGCATCCTCTCCTTTCCACCATTAGCTGTGCAGGGGCTGTGCCCTTACCTCTGCCCCAGGCCCCCACATAAGGGACAGAGTAGATGCAGTGTTGGGAGCTGAGCTCTTCAAATATCTAGTTATGAACAGCATGCTCTGTTCCCAACCACAAGAATGTGCGCCAAGGAGCTTTCTACCAAAGTTGGTTTTAAAAAGCCTTGGTACTTGGAGAGAGAAGTTTTCTCTTTGGGAAGTATATTTATTAGAGCAACTGGTTTCTCAGGGATGCCAAGTAAATGAGATGTTGCTAAGTATTGTTTTCTTATGTACATTTGTTTTGTCTTAATCCATTATCCTGCAACTTCTAGGCAACACTTGTTCTTTTAGAAGGTCACTTAGGTATTATGTTTTTATTTAGGCAGCAACAGAAGCTCCGGAGGAGCCCTCCACCCAGTATCTCCACATCACAGAGGCTGAAGAAGATGTTCAGGGGACGCAGGCAGCAGTGGCCGCACTCCAGGACCTGAGATACACCTCCGAAAGTGGTGAGGGGGCATGCCCTGGCTTCCCTTGACCCCTCAGAACTGGTCTTCACTAGACATGCTGAATGAATGCATTTGCAAATGAATGATGTCCATGGGGTTGACCTACTTTAAAATCCCTGAGCCAGCATTCAGACTGTGGAAGCAGTCCCGTTGTCGGGCACCAGAGATGTTCTAGAAATTAAAAATGTTCTAGAATTAAAGCAGAAGTGGGGCTTTATAACAAGGTTGCAAGATTTCCCCAAATCTCGACGTGCTTAGTTCTCAGAACAACCCTGTGAGAGAAGCAGCTCTTACTCTTGTCACTTCTCACTGTTAATGGGTGGCAGAGTTGGAGCTATGCTGGCATCTAGATCTCCCGACATCTTGCCAAAGCATTGTCCTGTTCCATGCTTCCTTGTGACCACCTACTCGAGGGGGCTTATTCCAGGGTCCACAGGGGCCAGGGGACAGTGGCAGTGGGTGGCATGGGCTTAGTGGGACGTGGAAGTGGCCAAGACTATGGTGCAATGGGGAGTCACCTCGCAGACCTGTGGGCCCAGGATTGCTCACTCCTCCAGTTCTTCTCGGAAGCCTCAATCAGAATTTTTACATCAAATGTTATGATTTTCAAATGTTAGATCAATTTAAAAACCAAATAAACCATTCTGCCAGCCTAGAGGCAATTGGGGCATTATGCTTAGAAAATAGTTTTTCTTTATGCTCTTTTTAAAATGCTCAGAACATAAGTTAATGTTACACACCACAGCCCTGCATGCATCAGGGGCAGAGGCCAAGCAGGTGGGACCAGAAGGGAGCACCAGGCGAGGTGCAATGGGGTGGGAAATCGAAGAGTTAGGAAAACACCATTTTGCCCAGTTCCTAAGTCCCTCAATCCCAGATTGTGAGAGGGCTGCCCAGAAAACTCTGTGGGCCCTTCAGTTTAGGCAAGATTAATTGGCAGGGCTGTGTTCACTGCCTGTTGTGCTGGAGGGAATTGAGGAGGCAGCACCTGCACTTCTGCAGACTGGATTGTTGAGGCCCAGGCTGTTAAATGTGGCTCCCAGCACAGAAGCCCTCTCAGAACTTGAATTTCTCTCCTTAATGTTCAGTGACGTCAGTGATTACTCAAGAAAGACCTGCAAAATGCAGCCCGTCTGTCTATCCCCTCCTAAGCACACACGTGCACGTGTGCATGTACACGCGCGCACACACACACACACACACACACACACAAACACAAACACACACGCTCCCTGTCACCCCTTCTAAAGGTCCTTCGATGTCTCTCCTTGCAGCTCAACAAGCCGGGCTCACCTGCCGTGGCTCCTGGCTGCCTGCACTGCCCTGTCCCTGTCTCTCACCCCCCACCCTGGGCTGTGTCGCCTTTGGTCAGATGCTGCAGTTCTCAGCGTGGGCGTACGCTCCAGTGCTCCCTGCAGTGTGGCCTGGTCCCTTGCCCCTCACAACACGTTTTCTGCCCAATTCATCCTCATCTTCAGTACTTGGATGGTATGTCACCTACTGAGAACCCACCTAACTCTTCTGCACTGTTCCCCAAACTGTCCCATTGACACAGGGCCTATCGGGTACTGTGATGATCTGCTTGTGAGTCTGCTCAGGAGCCTGTGGGCACAGGAAACAGAAGGGGGGGTGTGAGGTCTTTGCTGGTGCAAACAGCAGTTCCCGGCTAGCAGGGCTTGATAAATGGTTGCTGAGGCAGTAAATGGGTGAGGAGTTAGAACCTTGCCTCAGTGAGATGTACAGGTAAACGTTTCAGTCCTTGGATGTTTGGAAGGGTCGGCCACAAGACTCGTGTGCATCATCTCCCACGAGGGGTATGTGCTGGGGATGCATTGTGAGTATACCCACGTCATCTCCCCACTCACATGCTGCACCCCACCCTCCACAGGGAGCGTGTTGAATCCCCCTTCTCTGATCTCTTATTGATTGACCCACATTGGAATGTAACCCACAAAAAGCTGCCCACAAGGGTACACATGTTGGCCGAGACTTCATAATATTGTGCTAGCATGGAGATCAAGCAGTAATTTCCCTTTTAGTAAATTAATGATCAGGGTCAGGGTGTGTTTTGGAGTGTTACAGATGGTCAGGCAGATGGTGAGAGCAGGCGGGGCACACTAAATAGCTGCCCTGGTGACATGGATTCCAGGCTTTTGAGATGATTGAAATAGAACCCCGAGCTTAAATTGGTTTGGAATTCTAAAGCCCACTGGTTGGATAATTGAGGAACCCTTGGACATTTTGCCAGTGACTTGTGGAGTTTACTTGGCACACTTTCACTGGCCACCGCCCACATGCCCAAGGGAGACTGACTCTGCAGTTGAGCATGTCACTGGCGCTCTATGGAGGTTCCACTTGGAGGGGCTATCTTTGTGCTTTCAAAGTTAGGATTCGGAACAGGTGGGCTTAAGTTCTGGCTTTGTGATGTAATTAACCCAATGCCCCAAGTGACAGATGTATGAAATGTGGGTAATATCACAGTGTCATCTCCTCACAGGGCTCCTTGGGGTTTTGAGATGTTCTCATGGAAAATGCTATAATTGTAAGCTATAAAGTACCATACAGATTATCTCTATTGTCAAAATGAGTGATTACGGAGGACCTGTGTGTCCTCTGCAGAAGGCATCACCTGTGAGAATGGAGGGGTCGGTTTAGCATTCTCTGTCCTTCAGCACCGGGGGCCTGAGTGGTGTCCTGTTTGCTTCTTCCTCATCAGGTGACCGATTCGACCCCACAGCTGTAAACATCCTGCAGCAGATCATCGAGCTGGGCACCGAGACCCACGATGCCACTGCCCTTGCCTCGGTGGTTGCCATGGCACCAGGGACGGTGACTCTGGTCAAGCAGGTGAGGCCCCCTCTCCATAGGTGCTCATCCCTTACACGCCCCACACCCCGTTTTCTCCTGCCCTCATGTGTCTTTAACCCACCTAAGGTGGAATTTGGAATGAAGTCGGTCTGGTCTCACGCATCTTCTTGTTCTACCTCTGGTCATTATGGGATTGTGTCTTCAATAGCTCTATACATAGGGGTGTGTTTGGGGGAGAGGTATAGCATATTTCAAAAAAATTCTGGAAACCATTCATCTCCTTTCAAAGAATTCCGGAGTGACAGAGGGCATGGTATGGACCATTTAGACACATCCATGGTAAAAAGTAGCCCTGGGTCCCCAAGGCCCCAGCCGTGAGTGGACAGTGAGATGTGTGGGAGTGGCCAGAGAAGCCAGGAGGGTTTCCCGGTGGGCCGCCCTCCTTGATGGTAGTGACACCCAGCCACGTCAGTGTGGGATGCTGCACTGATGGGAGAAGAATGCTCAGGTGTGGAATAAAAGTTACTCTGCTTAAATAATAGCTGTGCTGTTTGGCTCGTTTCCTCTCTTGTCCTCAGTGGAGACTTTACCATCTGTTAAAATGCAGCATGTTTGATAATTAGATCATCCTCTGTATCTGTTTACGCCTATCTCTCATCTTCCGCTTCATTTTACGAAAGGTTTAAGCTGGCTTTCACAAATACTTTAAAAAGAGAAAACAAAAACAGTATGCACATCAGAACCAGGGAAATATATAATTTAAAATCAAACTTCAAATTCATGGAGAAACTTGAAATGGAGACTGTAGAGTTTTACACAGTTGGCCACTCTTTTCCAGCAAGGATGAAATTCGGGCCCAGAAACTCTCCAGGGGAATTCATATTGGTTCATTCACTGAGTGCGTTGAGTGCCCACTGTTGTCAGGCATGTTTCAGTGGCCAGGGCTCCAGGAGAGAAGCAGCATCTGCCATTATTGTGGTTACTTGCTAGTGGGGAAAAGGTAAAACCCAGACAAACCAGTACTATATAAAAGATCTCAAATGCTGAGCAAGTGCTGTGGAGAAAAGTAAAATAAGGAAAGGGGAGTGAGAGGGGGGCCAAGGAGTGTGGGTCGGGGGCTATTTTATAAAGGGCTATTGGGGAAGATCTCTCTGACATTTTGAGGAGAGACTTGGAAAAAGTGTGTGTGACTAGAGTCATCTGAATTTGACTGTAAATTTGTTACTGAATTTTATAACAGAAAACAAGAAGGAAGCATTAAACAGCTAACTTAGGAAAGGGGTAAGCTTTTCTTGGCACTAACAGGTGAAGATATTTCTTAATGAGGCTGTCATGTAGGGACCCCTGAATAATGTGTCCCTGTTGACCTGATAAGTCAGGAGGGGACACCCCAATGCCGTTTCCACGGTTGTCCCAGAAGTGTGCTCAGGGCACAATGCAAAGCATAAAATCCAGGCCAAGTAATTCTCTGGGGGAATTAGTACATTCTAGTTTAACTCTGGATTTCTTGATCAGTAGATAAGACTTAACATGTCTAGATGAATGTTTGGGTTGCATGTCCTAAAAACCCTCCTCCACAGTGTGTTTTCTCTGTCTTGGACAGAGCAGTAGGCAATTGATGTTTCAGTCTGTAGTGACCTGGTATTCTGCATTGGCTGAGAACAGACTCAAACACTTCCAGGCTAAATACTTTTTTAGCTTTTCTTGGTATTTACTAGTTGTAATCTAGATTTTTTATAAATCTCTTCTGAAACTCCTCTATTGCATCTTGGCATGTGGAGTCCTGAGCTGGACCTGAGACTTCAGGAAGGGTCTAATTGGCACAGTTTCAGGAAGACTTTGGGTGTTTCATGCATGCCAAATCCTTTGGAGCATGCAGAAAAGTGCTACTGATTGTGGTTTGCGTCTTTTTTCTAAGAACTGGATTGATTTGCTGCTACCCAGGGACATGATTTATTGAGCATAGCAGGCAACACAGTGATACACGAGGTCACAGGGTTTGGGATACAGCTTAGATATGCTTCCAGGCATTACTAGACTGACAGCAGGACAAAGGAGGAGGCAGATAAGCATCCGGTACAAGCAGTGTAAACAAGTCAACTGTGTTCACAGGAGGAGAAAACAGAGGCACCTTTCACAGGACCTTCTTATTGTAAACACAGGCTAAGAGTGGTGCCATTGAACACAGTTGTGAGTAACTGCATTTGGAAATGTCCTCTAAGAAGGTGTGTGTCCTAGTCGTTATCTTGTCTGCCTGGCCCCACACCTAGCTCACGGCAGCTGTTGATAAATGATGGGTAGGAGAGTGGATGGATGGACTGATGGGCAGGTAGATGTTAAGTACCCGGTCCTATAGCAAAGGGATTGCAATGTTTCAGGCTCTCCCAGGTGAAAGAATGTCCTCTATTTCAATCATCCTATCATTTAAATTGAAATATAGCTATTTTTATTAAAGAAATTGGTTTCAAATTTTTTCTTTTAACTAAACTGTGGTTTAGGATTTTTCAGTTGTAAAATAGCTCTGCTTAATAAGTGTGCTGAAGCCACCGAAATGTGAACTCTAGTGCACCTGTTGGAAAGCAGTGAAGCTCTCCAATGTGGGGAACACCTTGATGTTAGGGCTTTCCTCTTGCTTCAACACTAGACATCACACAGCGCAGTTCAATAAATGCTTATGAAATGCAATTGGTGATACTGTGAGTTTCATGTTTTGCTTCTCCAATTGTATCCTGTAAATCAGTACTGGAGAGAAAAAAGCTAGAATTGCCTCACCATAGAGTATTAATACATGATGTGTATAGCAGAACAAATGTTTAAAATTACTATTGGATAGCATATTTGAGATCTTTTTAAAGTTTTATGTTGTATATACATCTTCCACAAGGCCAAAAATGAATTCTAGGTTGTACGTGAGTTGGTTCTGGATTTCAAGATTTTTTTTTTTTTTTTTTTTTTTTTTTTGATTTCAAGATTTTTTAAAGTTCCGGATTTCTGGTTCTGGATTCCAAGGTTTTTTAAAGTTTCTGGATTTCTGGTTCTGAATTTCAAGATTTTTAAAATTTCAAGATTTCTTTCCTGTGTAAATGGATATATGCTCTGTTTATAATGTTATGTTTTTCTGATTTATTGTTAATTGAAAAGAATCATGTATCAAAATTCATCAATAATAACTGAAAGTGATTAAACCCAAATCTTTTTGGGTTTTTGGATTCTGGGATAAAAGTAATGGAGGCCTGGCAGGTCTGGCAGTGTTGGAAAGCAGAGATCTGGGAAAAAATTGGTTTATTCTTGTTCTTTAAAGAGACATGGAAAAGATTTGTCCCATAATTTAGACCATTTAAATTCTCCGTTGAATGCAGAAATGTGTCCTCAGTGACCCCTCGTTACTTCTCTCTTTTCTCAAGTGTCAGCATTAAAAACAGATTCATAAAGATCAAGCATTGCAAAATGCTCAGAAAGAACCGTTGCATACCCTTCTGTAGCCTGGCAAAAGGACTCAGATGAGAACTTAAATGCAATTAAGTGTGAGGGTGTGGGTGTGTGTTAAGACAAGTTTTCATTAAATAAATTGGTTTCTTTTTTTCTTTTCTTTTTGTTAAATCTTGCTTTATGGTTTTATGAGGAAGAAATTTATATTTGATTAATAAATCTGCCTACATAGGTAGATGTAAAGCTATCAGCACAGGAAATGCTATCATGAGCATCTCTGAGTCAAAATTAGTTATTTAAAGGAAAAGAAAAACCTAAGAAAATAAAAACAGCAACAGTCATCACCATTGGCTCGTAGCTTCAATCACTCGTGGCTATGCTTATGGATTAAATGTCATTTGAGAGGCTAGAAGTAACATTTATGATTTACAGTCATTCATTCTGCGGGCGTTTACTGAGCAGCTGCAGTGTGTTGGATCCCTGGATGTATCAGTTTCCTATTGCCACTGTCACAAATTACCACAAACTTAGTGTCTTAAAACAGCACAAACTTATTACCTTACAATTCTGGAGGTCAGAAGTCTGAAGTTGTTCTCCCTGTGCTAAAATTGAGGTTTCGAGAGAGCTACCTTCCTTCTGGGAAGGATTCCTTTCTGGCCTGTTCCAGCACCTAGAGGCCACCCGCATTCCTCCACCCAGGGCCCTCTTCCTCCATCTTCAGAGCCAGCACTGGCAGGTCTTCTCACATCCTTTCACTCTGACCTCTGCTCCTGACCCTCGGCCCTCCCTTTTATAAGGACCCCTCTGATTATATTGGACCTGCCTAGATAATCCAGGATTATCCACCTGGGACAATCCCCCATTGCCAGATCCTTAATGTAATCACACCTGCAGAGCCCCTTTTGCCATGAGAGGTGACATATTCACAGTCTCCAGGATTAAGACATGGATGTCTTCAGCAGGGGAGCATCGTTTTGCCTACCGTGCTGGGCTACAGAGTCAAGATAGTTCCTGCTCTCAAGAGGCAAATAGTGATGGGAATGATTTAGTCTTTCACTCAATAAAAACTCCCTGAGCCGCTTCTATCAGCCAAGTGCTGTTCTCAGCACTTGGGATATTTCAGTAAACAAATTAGGTAAATGATATGGTTAGGAGCTTAAATTTTAATTGAGGGAGATAGCTAATGCACATATGTGTAATAAGTTATAATGGTATGTTAGAAGTGAAAAGTACAATGGAAAGAAAAAACAAGCAGAGCTGGTCAAAAAGTCTGGAAGATGCGGACCTGAAACAGGCAGTTCCAATCAAGAGTGACAAATGCTTCGGGGAGGTGGCCCAGGGCCCCCAGCACACCCTGGGGGAATAAGGGGGTGGGCCAGCGTGAGCCTGGGTCTGGGGTGGGGGCAGATGCTGAGCGGGGAGGGATCGGTGGACTCCGTGGTATCTGAATAGAGCCTTGGAGGATAGACAGGCGTTGGGTGGGGCAGGAGCTAGTGGCCGGTACAGGCTGGGTGAATGGAGGTAGAAGAGGCCCCACTTGGGGCAATGACTTGCCTTGTTGTAACCACGGGCCAGAGATTCTGAGTCCTGCAAGCACCTCAGCCTGGTTTCTGGCTTCAGCCTGCTCCAAGTCCAAACAGCCTGTGGCTTTATGTCACTTCTGAGGGCACCATGTCCTTTTGCTGTGGGCTTCCTGACCTATAGTACCCTTCTTCAAGTCGTATTGGCATTTTCAACAGATCACAATTTCTAGGTTTTTCCAAACAGTGAATCTTCACTGAGCGTTCCTGGCGTTTAACAGAACAATGGGTACCTCCCTCCGACTGCTACTGACATTCATCATAGCCCCTGGTTTCTGGGTCCACCACACCAGCAGCTGCACCCTGTCCTTTCTCCTCTACCTCAGGGTGTTGATCATGAGTAATAACGCCACCTCATGATGACACAGCATCTTCCTTTTAAGAAGGTCAGAATGATTTAACAGGATGATTTTATGATAATCCAGGTCTTTTTGAATTAAAAAAAAAAAAAATTTGCATTGTTTTTTATTGCTAAGGGTTTACCCCTAAATAGCAGATGGGAGAGCTGGGTGCATTGTGTGGTATCAGCCTCTGAGGGTGAGGGAGGGCCCTTTTGGGAGAAGACTCTTGGGTTGCAAGCAAAGTGGTGTGGATCATTTATTCATCATGTTGCTTTTAAAAAACAAAATAGCCTTTTAGTCCGTGTGCCACGAGCGAATAGGCAGGACATTCCCTGTGTACAAGGGCTCCCCTGATGCCTCAGCTGATGCTGTGATTCCAGTTTGAAGGCTGACAGGCTTGAGACCCAGGAAGAGCCAATGTTTTAGCTTGAAGTCAAAGGCAGGAAGAAAACCTGTGTCCCAACTCAAAGGCCATTAGGGAGGAAGAATTTTTTTCTTATTTAGGGGGAGGGTCAGCCCTTTTGTTCTATCTAGGCTTCTACCTGATTAGATAAGGCCCACCCACACTGGGGGGCACAATCTCCTTTACCCAGTCTACCAATTTAAGTGTTAATCTCACCCAAAAAACACCCTCACAGCCATACCTAAAATAACCTGTGACCAGATTATCTGGGCACCCCGTGGCCTAGACAAGTTGACATATAAATAAAACTATTAATATCACATACGTACAAGTGTGTTTCAGATTGTGAGAGTCTCTTTGTCAGTGGAAGGGTATTCGTTACTCCAGGGATAAAGTTCTCAGTTGTCACAGAGAGGATTTTGATTTACAGATTCATGGTGATTTAGTATCTTCCAGAAAGTAGACGTATGTTGGAAGATTCATATTTTTATCAAAATTGATATTTTGGTTCAAGGTCCAGGAATCAGCTCCGTCCTGCTGATTCCTTGAGAGAGTCACCATTGAGATGCTGACACAGCCCATCAACCCTCAGGGTCCTCCCCTGAGCACCATCACTCCACTCTAACCCCCGGTCACAGCAAGCGAATCACTGTTGTCACTGCCTCCCATGGGAGGAGATGTATCAGCAGCAACTGTTAGCGGTACTCTGTGTTGGCAGGCCCGTGTCTGTCCACATGGGGCCTCTCAGCTGCAGCCCAGGGGTTGGCTGCCTCTGGCTCGTGCACCCGGGGAAGGGGGAGTCATGCCCGCTGCCTGTTTCTGGTTCTCTTCCATGTCTCCTGGAGTGGTCTTGCGACTCCTCTCTTCTGTTCATTGTTTCCCTCGATGTGCTAGATGCTTCCAAGCTGTCTGCAGTGCCTCCGTGAACACCAGGAAGGAGCGATGCAGACTGCCTCAGACCTGCAGGAACCAGCCCACTTACTCCAGGCAGACCCTCAGCCTGGCACTGCACAGAGTTAGGCTGACATAACCTCATTCAGAATCCCAAGTGCTCCTCTCACGTGCTTTAACTGCCGATTAAGCAAAAAAGAAAAAAAACAGGAATCCCAGCTTTGCCCAAATCAACCCACCTTCTCCTAGCTGCTTCCACCTGACCTTTGTCATCTTTGGGTGGTCCTTGTTGTGGCCGTTGGCAGTGGAGGCTCTGAAGTTGAGGAAGTGTCGGTCTGCAGGAGAGGCGAGGGCAGAGCTTCTCCCGCAGCAGCACGTCCGTAGTCTGAGAGGCAGTTTCAGTAGCAGTTCTTGCTGGGAGACATGAGTTGGTTGCGAGCTGGCGTTGGAATTGCTGTTTGTTATTTTCAGTGCATTATTTTTGCAAGGAAATGTCATCTACTTCTCTATGGAGACCACATAGACCAGTTGCCTGTTTGCAAGGAACTACACGTCCAGTCTGACCTGTTGTAATTTAAGGCCCTGAGTGATACGGTCCCTGACCCCTTCCTCACTGTCCGTGTGTACAAGGCCTCAGATGGGAAGAAGCTGCTGCAGGGGGGACTTCTCAAGTGCAGCCGCTGGATGGGGAGCAGCCTGGCGCCCTGGGGGCCCCGAAAGTGTAGCCCAGACGGGCCCCTCTCCTCCGGGGGCACATGTCAAACATTTTTGTAAGACTCCTGGCAAAACAATGGGGAGAGGAATCTGGAAAGTGATTTATGACGCTTCAAAATCTATTGTTATTATTTTCATAAATGATCAGTCTGTTCTGTTAATTTGATGGTAGCTACATAGCAAGGGAGCTGACGGAAGAACCCTGTTGGTGCGAGGGATTCTTCTAACCATTTTCAGATCGCGTATAGGAGGTACTGGCCATCTGACTTATCTTGAAAGGAGACTGAGTCAATCTCTCCTTTTATCCTGTCCAGAAAAGGGACTGAGTGAAGTCCTTCCGTTTTTCATTATCCTTCTGAGTTCAAGTACCTGGTGGGTTAATGGAATTTTCCTTTCCTTGTTCCCAGAGGCATTCCTTTGACTTATACTGTAAACAAATCTCTTCCTGCCTTCAGCACCATCCACGTGGTGCAGGTAAAAGGGGAGTCACTGTGCACTTGTCTCCTGCATCTCTTTTCTCTCACCTTTCCCCTCCAGAGCCGCCTCTGACTTCGTCTCGTGTTGCCTGTGTGTGTGTGATGCATCCCAGTGGCAGATTTTTGTTCTCTCGCTCCATAATGAAACCCTGGCATCTTCATTTGTATCATTTACTCTACTTTCCCATTATGTTTTTTTTTTTTTTTTTTTTTTTGGTTGGGGTTCATCTAAGGAATGCTTCCTAGAGGATTAAGACTATATATAATTTTAAAAGAATTGATAGTAACTGCAGTTTCTCTCTGCTGTGACTGCTTGTATTTTCTGTTATTCCTCATTGTGTGATGGGATGTCACACCCGTTCCACGCTTGCTGACTCTGTAGTGTAATTACAATCGTGATGGATTCAAATGCCTTTGGAAGACTCACGCAAGGGAATCACGCATGTCCTCAGGAGGAGTCAGATCCATCGCATACCGCAGGAACCGACAGCATGCACGTCCACCGTGCTTCCTAAGCCCTCTGATGCTCTAGTACGAGGCTCTCAGACATTCAGTCACGATTCTTAATAGATGCTTATAATCCAGGCTTGACTTTTCTCTTTTAATTCCCAGTCCTTTTGATCTTTGTAACATACTGAAGTCTCACTGATGACTTTCTTGGTTTTTCCCCCATTATCATAGCCCTTGCTATGATAACCACCTTTGAGATACACATTTTGGTTGGTCCGTGAGGGTTAGGCTCCTTCCTGCCTAATGAACTTTGCAGTGTAATTTATTTGATCCTGAGGCTCTGCCAACTTTAATTATATCAAGCTCCTAATCATACATACAGGTAGCCTCTTAAAATATTTTCATATTCTGCTGTCACTGAACAGTGCCCTTCGGTGTATAGATTCAGAGACAAAAAATTCATTCAGAGCCTTGGCAATGGTTACTCTCCCATGTCTCTTAATGCTAACTCTTGTCCTTTGTAGGCCTGCTTTAGTTCTCTTAGCCATTGAATCTTTTCTTTTTCTTTGTCTTAAACTTCTTCCAGAGATTTCTGTTTCTGAGGTGGCTTCTGATGGCCGATACTCCATATCGCATCCCCCTTCAAAGCTCTTTTATTACTTGCCGAGGCCTCTTACACTATGGTAGTTATTGAAAATTCCATTTCTTTGTGAGATTTTAAAAGCAAAAATAAGTCCCATGTTATATCTGTGGCTGTATGAGAAATGGTCTGAAAAAATAAAGATTTTCCTCTATTCCATATGGTGCCTTTTTTCCATATAACCCATCCTTAGCTAACCAGAGGGTGAACTTTCTTCTCTCTTCCTTTTCCTAAGCCCTCATTTTTCTACTGTTATGGCCCAAGAAGCTGCAGCTGTGGTTGGTGCTATTTGCAGAATCCTGCTTTTTGAGTTTTTGTACTGCTGAGTTTATGACTGTTTGCTTGGGGCCTGTTTCCTGGCCCGTGTCCTCAGCCAGGGCAGGTGGGTTGTAATCGATTCCTCCCCTCTCTGCAGCCTCACCCTGGGGTCACTCAGTCTATGTCAGGTTTGGGGCCAAGGCCAGGGCTGTAGTAGCCCTGACAGGTGGGAGCCGGAGCTATCATCCCCATCAGGAAGAGTTGTGACGTGGGTCCTCCTTGGCTTTGTCCTCAGGCAGAGCCGCTTCTGGCTGGCCTTTGCTTCTCATTCTCCAAGGGGTGGAAGAGTTCCCTGAAACAGTTCTTGATGTCCCACTCTCTTCAGCCAGAGTCCCTGTCTGGCAGATGACCCACGGCCATGCCAGTGTTCAGGCAGGAACCTGGGCGTCACTCCTGCCTCCTTGTTTCTCCTGTCCCCACATCTGACCTCTCTGCACGTTCTGTGGGCTCTGGCTCCACAACATGCCTCAGATAGTCCCTCCATCTCCTGACTGCCACCTTGATCTAAGCCCAGCAGCGTCAGCATCTGGGAGCTTATTGGAAATGCGGAGTCCCTGTCTCCACCCCGGCCCTCGACATCAGACTCTGTGTGTTACCCACACCCCAGGGCGTCATGTGCACATCAGTGTGAGACGCTGTGCTCAGCGGTCAGCCCCTCCCCTGGTGCACAGTGCACTTCCCTGGCCTTCCCTCCTGCTGCTCAAAGACCCAGTTCTCACATAGACAAAGAGATGCACGTCCCAGCTTTCCTCACTTAACACCCTCCAATCACTTAGGAAGGCTCCAATAAATTTAGAGTAGAACCTCCTGCGGCCTGCCTGGCCTGCAGCAGTCTGCCCTCCTCCCTCGCTCTACTCCACTCTTGTGCACCCGCCCACTGGGCTTCTTTCGTCCCCCTGTTCTCCTAAGTTTGTTCCCGCCTTGGCCCTTGAACAACTAACTGTGCCCTCTCCGCAGAATCTCACTCCTGTCTCTGCATGGCTGAATTCTTGCCAGGGACAGGCTCTGGGTGAGCCCTGTTATGACCTGTCAGGTCCACGTGGTCCCTGTTCTCCAGAACTTAGGAATGTGATGAGCTATTGCTCCCTGCATTGCATTGGTAGATGGCACAGTTGGCCTAAAATGGACAGATTAGCCAGGTGGGCCTAAGCAAATCCCATGAGCCCTGAAAACAGAATTTCCCCCCTGGTAGCAGATGTCAGAGCAATTAGAAGCAGGAGAAGGATTTGGGTGGGTGTAAGCCACTGCCTTTGCAGTAGTTGGTTATGCAGTAATAGAAAATGAATACAGTCACTGAATAAATAGATGGGAAACAGTACCTTTTTGTTAATATCAGGCATGTCTGTAATACCCTGCAAGGATATTAATACCCTCCAGTCCCTGGAGGACTCTGGTCAAAGGAAGGCCTGGAGGCATTTGGACTTCCTGCTTCACCCAAAACAGGAGTTCAGGCCCCAGGAGCAGCCCTGAGTTCCCTGCCCTCCCCTGTCCCTTGCCAAATACAAATAGAGACAAGCGGATGCTTTGAGAAGACCCGCCCTGCCTGTGCTCCTGTGGGAAGTAGAAGATCCAAGAGAAGCTGCTTCCACAGGAAAGCAAACATTCAAAGAAGGAGCACTACCTGTAAGTCCTTGTTAGTCAGGACAACCCCCGCCATTAGGAGAAACCATCTTGACCCTATGGCTAGCTTCGGCTGTCAGATTTTCATTCTTCCTGCCCTGGTGGGCAATTAGGAAGGGAGTGTTGACAGAGGGGCTGCTCCAGGCAATGGTGAAAATGGTGGGGGCAGGGTATCCTCCCCAACCCGATCAAAGTTCTTAGGAACTTTATCACAAACCTTATGGTTGTTTGAACACATGGCTTTTCTCCCCATCAAAGTGGAAGGTCCCTGAGAATGGGTGACAATTTGGCCTCATCCATCTCTGGGATCTCCAGCACCTGGCTCAGGACCTGGCACATTTTAGAGGTTTCAAAAGTGTTCAGAACCATGAATGCAAGATCAGATGTCAGGAAGTGAGCTGGTGGGGCTGGGATGCCTTCAGTGTGACTTCGGCTGGGCAGCCTTGTGATCTCCAGGCTGGCTGCAGGTACACTGCTAAGGGACACAGAGACCCTGCCCTGGACAGGCAGTGCAAGGGGGTGTCTCCAGAGAAGCCCATTTCATGGGAGTCACGCCAGCTCATGTTGCAGTGGATGGAGCAGGAGTCCTGGCACCGCTGGTCATGCAGCAAATGGCTAAAGGGGAGCCAGACTGCCTGGGTTGGAACCCTGGATTTGTCCCGTAATAGTGTATGACCTTAGACAAATTATTTCTTCCCCTTAAACTTCTGTTTCCTTGTCTGTAAAATGGGAAGATTATAGAACCTATCCCATGGGACTGTTGTATGGATTATACCTGATTATGCAAATGAAGTGGCTGGCACTGTGCCTGGCATGTGGCTAAGTCTTCAAGAAATCTTAGCTCCTGTGATTATAGAAACAACATAGCTCCTTAATCCCCTACTGTGCAGCTAGAATTCAGCCACAGCTGTTTCCAATTCTGGTTATTTCCATTTAGCAAGCAGGTACTGATGCTGGCGTCGTCTAGGCACTCAGTTTGGCCTTAGGAGTCCCAGGGTGGTTAAGATACTACCTCCTCATAGCAGAGCTTGCTGCTTGGTCCAGGTAGGTAAACACATAGTTACGTTATACAAGTTAACATGGTTGTGGCTCAAAAGCATTTGACCCCTTACTTCCTGCAGTTGTTGAGTCATCCTGAGTAATTCCCTTAGAGAGGTGCTGGGGGAGCCATTATGGACTGACTGTGTCCCCCCGAAATTCATATGTTGGAATCTAATCCCAAAGGTGATGGTATTTGGAGGTGGGGTCTTTGGGAGGTGATTAGGATGTGATGATGGAGCCCTTATAGGAAGCCAGAGGGCTGGCTCACTCTTTCTGCCGGGTGAGGATGCAAGGCGACGTCAGCAGGCTGCCCCCCAGAAAAGGGCACCAGAACCCACCCATGCTGGCACCTGATCTCAGACTCCCAGCCTCCAGGACTGTGAGAAATACATTTCTGTCGTTGATAAGCCACCCAGTCTGTGGCACTTTGTGACAGCCGCCTGAGCTAAGACAGAGACTTCTTTGGAATGGCCAATGCCAAGAGACATTTCCCAAAGTGAGGGAGTCTGGGGAGTGGTTCTGAGTGAGAGGGACACACGGATTTAAGATCAGGCCAGAAGAGAGAGTCAAGCAGCTCTTCTGCTCTAAAAAAATAAAAGATTACACAAACAGCAGAGAGACATGGGGCCTGTGGATCTGCTGAACGGGAGGTGGCGTCGATCTGGGGTTTTAACGTTGGGTCTTAGATCGTCCACATCACACCAGCAGGGTGAACATCAGTCAAAGCTTCGTCAGTGCTCAGAATAAGAAGGATTGCTGGTGTTCTTTTCTGTTCTCATATCTGCCTGCTACTAATGAACCTACCTCAGTAAATTTGATGAGTGATTTGAATGGTTTATGTTTTGTTATAAACATACTTGAAACAAAAAATACAAGCACTCTATGTCTGGGAGTTCGGTTTTTTACCTTGGGTGAAGGCTATGGCTCTGTGGCTGTCGGTGTGGCTCCGGCCAGCTCCGCCTTGCTTTACCACTCAGTTGTCCAGCGAGGCTCCTCGGGTTTTCTGGAGGCTTCGGGTCATTCATGTCAAAGGACAGGGAGAGAAACTGCCAGAGGAAGCAGACTGTTGAATTAGGGGGAGAAAAGTCTGTGTCAGCTGAGGAAAGAAGGCAGGCACCGCGCCCACCGGCACAGAGAGGGTGTCCCCAGGGTGGCAGAGGAAAGGCGGGGACCAATCCTGTCCCAGCAGCTCTGCTGAGCACCTGCCCGTCAGGTGGACTGAGAGGTGGGCGATGAGAAAGGCGAGGCCTCTGAGGGTGGTTACTTGGGTGATTTTGTAAACTCAGGCTTTTCTTCTGAGGAGCGTACAAAGGAAACTATGGCTAAACTGCAGCAGAGAGGATTTTGGTGAGAGCAGGAAAGGGCTGCATGACTCCGAGGGTTGCCCGTCCATGCAGGGAGGATATTTGTATGGAGAATCCCACCCCCCACCATGTAAGGCGCCTGACAATGATGTAGAGCCACCCAGCTGTGGCTTGGCACTAAATACAGTAGAAATTGTGTACTTAAAGGTCAGCAGAGTAAAGTTTTATGCATAATAAACTTGTCTAAATATCAAAAGATGTGCACAGGCAGCTACTGCCTGCCTCCTTGCCTTGCACGGTGAATGTGCTCTCACCTGTTTCAGCACAACTTTAAAATATCTCCTGGGGTCCACTTTAGGATAATTCATTTCTGTGTTTATTGAGCACCTACTGTAAGCCAGGAGCCATGTGGACATGGTATGGATGTGCTAATAAGCCCATGAGGGAGGAGGGCTCCAGCATGTGGGAGCCTGGCTCCGCCGGGAGAGGGGGACAGGGTGGCAGACGCCTCCTCCAGGAAATGCTGGCATCCAGCAGCGATCATGAGTTCTGCCTTACACGCCCACCCTGCGCCAGGCACTGCCCCCACGTGTCTCTTCCTTCCCACACACTCTTTGAGAGACCACGTTGCTCTCTCCAGTTTTCCACAGTTTACAAGAGAAGGGTTTTTTTTCCCTAGTCAGATGAGTATTCAGACCAAACTAAGCTGTGCTTAGGCTCCTGAGATGCACTGGAAATACAGTACATCTTGTAGAAATACAAGGTGTTCTAGCCGTGGGCGTCGTTGCTTTGCTGCCAGATGAGTTGGCTTGGCCAATATGCAAACCATATCCTCTTCCTGCGGCGCAGAGGCCAGGAGGAGGCCTGCGTGCTCTTTTCTGCCTGTTTCCAGGCCCTTCTCTCACGGTGAGGAGAGCAGGCCCTTCGCATCCTCCTCAGACCAGGGGGCCTGGTGGACAGTCCAGGTTGCAGGTGGCACTCCTCTGTGCAGCAGAATTCTGTGCCCTGCATGGCAGTTGTGTTGGCTGACTGTGAGTCTTGGTATTGCAGAGACTGGGAGACACACGGGGCGCTGGCAGTGGCAGCCATCAGCAAGTGACCCTTATAGCCCAGGCTTTGGACTGTGTACGGGATCTGTATTTTCAGAAAAGGAAAAGTATCTGCTCTCAACCAAGAGAAAAATAGGTTGGGGCAAGGCACGATGCCGTCTTCCTCTGTAAAAGATGTCTTGCCCGATGCTGGGATGAATCACGGCCGTCCTCCCTTCCCGTGCATTCTTTCCCTCTTAAAAAGCTTTAAATCTGCATTGATGGATGGTATGGTTTCTTCCTGCCTGTGAATATCTTTTGGTAGTTCCACAAGTTTTGTGTCAGGAATAAACCCCCCTTTTTTGGTCCTATATAGACACATATATGTGTCTAGAGTTAGGAATTTATGATGTTTTTATGCAAACCACGTTCATTTATATCTTTTCTTTCCTCTATAAATTCAGGATTGTATTTACCATTTTTCTTTGTTTCTAGCTTATATAACACTCTTAACCTAGGCTTGTGAAAGCAAATGTGCTTGTTCATTAACCTTGTAAAGTGGATCTGCCATTCCCCCTATTGAGAATGCTAAAGGAAGCTATTGCTTGGCTCTAATATAGCAGCGAGTGAAACCCTAATTGTTGGAAAGAATAAGGAAGGCCCCTTCCCCAGCACTTACACATACACGGGGGAATATTTCACCTACAAGAATCGACTGCAGTGTTCCTTTTTTATTCTTGTTGTTGGGTTGTATTTGGATTTTTGTCTGCAGCCCTGTAATTCTTAGCATATCATGGAGTCTGAGAATTTCTGAGTGGAAAAGGCCTTAGAAGTTGCTGGCCATTTGGGAGGAAATTATGAATCGCACCCTTCCCTTTGATCTCGAGGTATGGAAGCAACTAAGAAATAAGGCATGAGTGAATCAGATGGTAATGAGAACAGTAGCGCTGCAGGAGATGAAGAGGAATTGGAGACCAGCTTAGCCATCTAGTCACAGGCAGAGCGGGATAGCAGCAGGGCATGTCTGCTCGCGGTGGGGGTTGCTTGGCCTCGAACACAGGGTCTCAGCCCCACAGACCTGGCACTCCCATTGAATAATGAGTTTTTATAAACACCTTTTACTGTCCTGAAATGAAATTTATAGAGTCCTATATATGCATGGCTTAGAAAAAAATCATTCTAGTTCCTAACTGAAATAACAAGAAGTAAATGGAAAATTATTTGTAATAAAATAATGAGAATTTGGGCCTTTTAGTACTCAGCCATGACTGTGCTCAGGTTTAGCTGTAGGCAGAACCATGACCCCCCAGAGGCATCCACACCCTCATCCCAAATCTGCAGATGTGTTAGGTTTTACATGGCAAGGGACAGAAAGGTTGCTAATCGGCTGAATGTAGGATAGGGAAGGGAGCCTGGATTATACAGGTGGGCTCAGTGTAATCAAAAGTGTCCTTAAATGGGGAAGAGGAAGGCAGAAGTGTCAGAATCAGTGAGATGACATCGTGAGAAGGACTCCAGTAGCCATTGCTGACTCTGAAGGTAGAGGGAGGCCATAAGCCGAGGGATGCAGGCGGCCTTTGGAACCTGGAAACACCAGGGAAATGCATTCTGTCCCAGAAGCTCCAGGCAGGGGTGCGGCTCTGTTAGCATGTTTTTAGCTCAGTGAGACCCATTTCAGACTTCTGGACTCCAGAACTGAAATATGATAAGTTTGTGTTGTCTTAAGCTTCTGGGTTTGCGGTGATTTATTACAGTAGCAGTAGGAAAGTAAGACAGATCCATAATGATGCAATCACACACTTGCTCCTGAGCACAGAATCCACTGTGGGGGCAGCAGCTACAAGTACAGGCTGAGAGAAGATTGTGTCACAGGGCCACTCAAATACCCTGAGCAGCAATGCTAATGCTGGAGGGCTTTCCTGAACCACATAAAGCACAGTCTTCCCTCACTGTAAACAGTGCTTGTATTTATAGAAAAACCCAGTGCCCAAAGTATTCTGTTTATACATAAAACAGATTTAGGTTCTAGGTTCAGATCTTCATGAATAAGGTTGTTGTTGATTTTTAATTCTCGTGACTGGTGGGAAATTTGGAAGTCGTGTGAGACGCAGAACAATTCTTGGTTGTGTGGGACATTCCTTTACATTGTCATCCACCCCTGCGACTTTCCAAAACGTCACTGCAGAGGGTGGAGGGTTCTGCCTCTGAGATCCTCTGGCTTCATGCATGCTGGAGGAGGAGAGGTCTAGACAGGGAGGACACCAGAACAGAGGAGGCTGAGCTGTGGGCTGTTTCTTCTCCAGACCCCAGTCAGAGCAGCCTTGAAGGGGCAAGTGAAAAAGCAGGTAGGAGTTGCCTTCTCATACTTCTGAGAGGATAGAAATTCCTGCTTTATGGACTTTGGGATGCAGGGAGGGGTAAATAATGGACCCCTCCATTAGAGGACGTCAGATCCCACCTCCCTCCTGTGTAGGAACCCTGTACAATGCTCTTGGAGCAGCTATTTGAGTAGCTTAAGCTATGGGAGCTCAACTTATTTCAGTTCTGGGCAGCAACGCACTGTGCTCTGTAGCCCTTTCTGCCAGTCCCAGTCCCCCAAGAACCATCAGAACCTCTAGCTTCCCCCCTCATATGACAGCCCTTTGTGCATTTGAAGATACAGGCATCTTTTTGGCCCTGCATCTTATCTTCTCTGCTGTAGACCAGACATTCTCAAGTACCCTGACCATTTTTTCTAAAACTGGTCAGCTTTCTTGGAGTGTTGCCTAATGAGCCTTTAGTCTTCCTCAAGGTTGAACACCAGGGGAGGTCTGGAGTCAAGGGCACTTGAGAAAAGTCAGGGATGGGCCTTGTCCGTCATTTAATGAAATCTAAGTGGCCATGCTCACCATTTGCTCACGTGGACCTCGGTATTTCTCTCGGGTGCACTGCTCTCAGACTGGGCCGTGCATTTGTATTTGTGGTGTCAGGGAAAGAACTGAGGTACAGACTTTTACCCAGATCCGCACACGTAGAAGTCACTTAAGAACTCTGTGGTCAGACGCAGAGTGGCCTGGGGTGGTACTGGGGTCAGGGGGTAGCTGGAGAGCTCTGACCTATGTTTCACGCTGGAGCCGACTGTTCCTGCAAAGCTTTGGACGTGGAGCGTGTGTGAGAGAGGAATTGGGGATGATGCCTCTGCCTTCTGGTTTGAGAAGGTGCGGGAAGGGTCATGCCCTTTAGTGAGAAAGGTCGCAGGAGCCGGGAGAGGGCTGGGTGGCGGGAAGTGACTAGTTCTGTTTGGGCTCCATTAACTTGGCGATGACTGTTAGATACCAAGTGGATATTTCTAGCAGGGAATACACTGTGCCTATTTGAATTTCAGGGGAGAGGCCTGGGTTAGCCATAGAT
Source organism: Lepilemur ruficaudatus (assembly GCA_963574885.1). Taxonomy (NCBI): domain Eukaryota; kingdom Metazoa; phylum Chordata; class Mammalia; order Primates; family Lepilemuridae; genus Lepilemur; species Lepilemur ruficaudatus. The sequence continues at coordinate 38,297 of CAUYRT010053540.1, forward strand.
CTGAGAGTAGTCAGCATGAAGACAATATTTGAAGTCATGAAACTGGCTGAGGTGGTGGAGGGAGGCGATGTTGATAAAAGAGGCCTGGGGCTGGGGGCTGTCCCATCCAGAGATCCAGGAGAGGAGGAGGATGCCACAGAGATGGACAGCGACCAGCCAGGGCCAAGAGCTGAGCAGTGGGAGCAAGTGATGAGCGTGGCCGAGGGCAGGAAGCATGGGAAGGCCCCGTGCTGCTGGGAGGCTGAGCTGTGCTGTTCCCTCTGCCCGGCTCACTTTCCCCATCTCTTCACGCCTCTTCCCATTCTCCTGACTCCTGCGAATCCTGTTGTGCTGAAGACCAGAGTCGTCACCTTCAGGACACCATCCCTGGCCACCGACTGCACCCCAGCCCACCCTGGCAATCCAGGATGAGACCCCTGTCTGTTTTCTTCCCTAGACTGCATGCCTGTTGGGGACAGGGACTGTCTGCCCTGCAGTTTTATTCCCAATTCCACCAGAGCATCTGACATGTTCTAAATTCTCAATGGAACAGAAGAGAAAGCCCAGAAGTCATCTGAAGCATATACAGGAATTTAACACGTGAGAAATGTGACATTCCAAAGCAGAGAGTGGGTGGCTTGTCAGAGATGGCTTATTCAGTAAATGGCTCACCATTTAGAGGTATACACACATGAAAATACACACATGCGCTCAGGGTACATATACAAACACACATCATAAACTTGCACTTCCATGTATGCATATGCACATTTATGCACACATGCATACCCATATACATATATGCATACATATATGTGCATGGACATGCCTATATACACGTGCATGCCCATATACCCATCTATATAAATATGCATACTCATATACATGCATGTGTATATGTGCATATATACAGATGGACACATATACACACATGCCCATATACATACACATACACCTGCATGTCCATATACCTGCACATATACTTACCCGTATACATGCATGTGTAATATATACACATGGATACACATTTACACACATGTATGCCCATGTACTTGCATGTATACACATGCATATTCATATACACACATGCCCCTATAGCTGCACATATACTTACCCATAGCCATATACATACATGTGTATGTATAACACACGGACACACATATACACACATGCATACCCATGTACATGCATATGTATATATATACACATGGACACATACATACATGCCCAATACATACTGATACTCATATGTGTGTACATATATACATGGACATATGCACATACACATGGACACATATGCTCACATACTTGCACATGTGCATACCCATACTCCCACATATGTATATATGCTGTCTACGTCTAGCCTATCTCATGAAAGTTTGGATCTTGTCTTGGATTTTTTTATATCTCTCATGTCTCCTACCCATCATGAGTGCTCATTACATTCCGTGTGTTGATGATCTTGACAAGGGCTGTGTTCCACTGGTGACTTTCTGAGTCCTGTCCACTTCCCTTAAAGCACAGAAGGCTGGATCTGGAGCTGACTCCCAGCAGGTGGTGAGAACTAATCCTGAGAACAGTCGGCGTGCCAACAGAAAGAGAATAAAGAGTGGCTTCTCTGTGCCTTTCCTGGGCCCCAGCCCCAGGTGCCTTCCCTTTCAAGGACATTAATGACAGCTGAGGGAGGGCTGCTCCCCAAGACACGGTTTAATAAATAGGAACCTGGTTCAATTTATTTAAAAATGGATTTGAAACGTGAGGACATCTGAAACAAAACAACCTCCTGTTGGTGGTGGCAATGGTGGCAGAGGCGATAGTGCAGTTTCTTTTCCCTGAAAAGTATGAAGGATGATTCCTGTCCTAAAGAGACCCTCCTACTAGAATTCCCAAAGTGAAAGCAGTTTCTCCTCTTCCCAGCACCTGACAAGGCTCACAGGCTTGAGGGAACTGGGATGTGGGCAGCGTCTGAATGGGGGTTCCTTGGTGGCAGCTTCATTCCAAAGGGTTATAAACTGAATATGCCTTATACAGTAATAAGCTGATGCCATCCCACTATGTATCAACCCAATTTCTTTTCATCATAGGGCCAACAGAGGTTTGATTTCTCTTCCTTTATTCATCGTTTATGTATGTGCTGAAAGCCAAGTTAAAATAATTTGCTGGATTCGACTTGGCCTGCCTAAACCCTGGAAATTGTAGTGCTCCACCAGGACTGAACTCACAAACAGGAACGTGGCCCCAAACCCCTCTTGCACAGGCATGTAGGGAGCTCGGGCACCAGGGAGTTCTGTGCATGATGTTTGAAAGCTGCAATGCAAATGTGTGCTGTTTGTTATTTTTCACCAGCAGTTTTCAAAAATGTTACTTTAAATACCCAGCTAGTAAGAACATTTCCCCATTTCTCATTGCTGCCTCTGTGGGATTCAGCCGTGAGATTCATCTCTTTCTTCTCTTAATTAGTCTTTGTTTGTCGTGTTTGGATGTCCTTGAATGTGTCTCAGGGCCGTTTCGGTGTCCCAGGGAGGGGTTGTCATTAGTGAAGTCTCTGAAACAGAAGGACCTGTGTTAGGGGATTGGCTTCAGAGGGTGTGGGGCGGTCTGTGCACTAAAGGTCAAGTGCTGTCTCCACAGGCCACCGCTTTCCCCATGGTCTGCCTATCTGACGAGACACCCCCTCCCAGTCTTAGGGATTCCTGAGGATGGGTTTCACGGTTCCACCCAGTAGAGTGGGCTGTGCTTTTGAAGGAGGGGTTATGCTCCCTGTCTCTGCAAGCCTCTGGGCATGTTTGGGAGCATCTGTTTCTGAGGCCATTGGTGCATTCTTAATAAAGAGGTTATTAAATAGAAGCATGAAGAAAGATTGTGCCAGGATCAAATGCAAGAGACTGGTGGGAGAATCAAGAATACGTGTGGCTCCCAACACTACAGCCTCCTGTTTGGCTGAGCCCTGTACTGTGGACAGGGACCTGTGTTTCTGCATTTATCAGAGGTGGCACGGCCTCAGGGCCTGGCAGATGGGCAGAGTCCCCCAGGGCAGCTTCTTATCCTACCCTGAACCCTGCCTTCCTATAAGACCTCTTAGGGTATTGTGAAAACTAAGTATGATAAACTTATGTAAACTGCTTAACACAGCATCTGATACATAGCAAGTACTTGTTGTTGTTATTATTATTATTATTATTACAAATTGGAATCTCTGAGCCTTAGAACTATCCTCGATGGGTCTTGGTCGTCATCGTGTGTTTACTGCTTTCTTTGTTCACCAGTAATTCCAGGGAAAATCCACTTAGTGTTCACTGTGGGCTGGGCGGCACACTGAGCACTGTGGCTGTATTCTCCTTTGTTCTCCCAGGAACCAAACTGCTTTGTGACTTAGTGTGAAGTCACCTGGTGCAGGGTGGGGGTTTTGTAGACCGAAACTGAGAAAATAGGGGCTCTGCTTCCCACAGTGTGGCCCTGGGCAGCTCATTTCCTCTGAGCCTTGGCCCCCCTCCCATAAAATAAGGAGATTGGACCTTTGGGACTTTTGGAGCCAAAAGGGGCTCTCCTCCCTAGACAGCTTGCTGCCTTCCCCACTCATGTCCTCTGGGTGGGCTCTTGTCAAGCAGTGTTTGGAACAAGGGCAGGCGGCAGCTGGACCTGACACCCGCTGTGTACCTGCCTGAGTGCGGCACTGGGCCGGGCACAGGGGAGCTCTGTGCAGAGATGGATGGTCGTACAAAGTCCGCATGGAACGCTCCGCAGGGCACCTGCAGAGCACACTGGGGGCAATGCAGGATCCATCTTCCTTCAGGAGGGTTTCCGGAGCTCAGGGAGTTCTGGGATTTTCTTAATGTTGGGAGGGAGAAAGCTTAACCTTCTGGGAATGGTTTTTTACAAAGAAAGTAGGGAAGGAAGCTGGAGGAGAAGGAGAAGGCAGGACAGGCAGGGAGTAGGAAAAAGTCCAGACAGCGAGGCAGTCAGAGTCGTAGCTGGCTGCCTGGCACACAGCGGTCTCCGTGGACATTTGCCCGATGAATGAACGAGGAAGGGTTAAAGCCAAGGAATAGACATGGTCTCAAGGGGAAGCTGCTCTTGAGCATGAATAGAGCCCAGCAAAGTGCCTGGGTCCTGATCGCGATCTAGTCTAGATCCCAGAAAAGCACTTGAGGCAGGCAGAACTGCAGAACTCAGTGCCTGATTTAGTGAATAATTTGTAGAGTCCCGGGGGTTAAGAGTTTCTATTAAGCTATCGATGCTGCTAATAATTCAGCTAAAAGATGTGTTAGATACAGCATTTGGGGAAAATGGAGTACCCATCTCAGGGGATAATGACACTGTGAAAGCCATATTATTTCTACTACAGAGAACAATTTTAAGCCTGTGCTAATAGATTAAGCTACTCGAGTGATCAATTTTGAACAAAGAGAGTGTTTGAGAATTATATAGCCAGCCTCAGACTGATTGGGATGAGTGAAGAGCGATAATTTAATCCTGTCAATCCAGGACATGGACTACCTTTAATCACTGTCACACTACACCAGCTAAGGAAGGCCTCGGCTTGAACTAAGGTCCAGCTTTTGCTACAGTCCAGCTGTTTGATCTTTGATGAGTCACTAGAGTGTTAGGAGCTTCAGTGCCTCCATTTGTAAAAAGGGAACAGAGATGCCCAAACCATAAGACATTACGTGTAAATAAACAATTGGCATGAGGCATAGGAGAATGTTCAATAAACTGCAAAGGGCTGGGTGGACATTGGGGTCCCTGGGAGCAGGGAAGGCAGTACATGGTTTACAGAAACTGCATAAAAGCAGAGTGTGATCGTGTAACCTCCGATATGCACAAAGGGGGTGCACCCTTTGCAGAAAGTCCCTTCCATGAAGCAGCCCACTCACTCTCCCGCATCGTCTGCATGCAGGGCCCACATGTTAGCTTTAAAGTGGGGCATCTGCGGGCTCAGGAGAGTGTGAACGAGGCCTGCAGCAGGTGAGCTTCAGGAACCCGGGCTGGTGGTTAGGTGTGTTTCCAGCGCTCAGATGATAGAGCAGAGCACACAGCCCCGTACGCCTGCGCTGACTTATAGGACTGCTCTGCAGGACTGTGTCAAATTCGCATCGCCCACTACCGCCATCACTTTTTCTGGTGAATTAAGCCCAAAAGATTGTGTTTGGAAACTTTATTGTATTCTGATAATTACCAGCGGATGAATTTAGTGGTGATTCTGTTGGACAAACCCTGGAGACTGAAAATGGAAAAACAAAACAAATGGAGAAAGGGTTATCTTTCAATAGGCTCAATACTTAGAAAAGGTAATATGGGCAGCTAAATGTGATCACGGGCAGGGAAAGAAGCATAGTGCTCAGCAAGTCTTCTCATGTTAGGCAAGTTTTGATTCATCAAGTGCCACATATCGAATGACATAGGGCCCTTCTTTGAAAACCTCAGTGTCTTCCTTTGTAAAATAAAGGCTCCGTCTCTCAGCTGATGATCAAAGCTCTTCAGGATCTGATTGCAAACTTTATTTCGAGCCTCATCTGCCACTCCTCCTCTGACGCTCCCTCTGTCTGTGACTTCTGCACACCCTGTTCATGCACCATTTCACAGACATCCCTGAGTACCTCCCGTGCAGAGGGCCGCATGGTTTGAAGTGGGGCAGGAGTCTTTGGCTCAGCCAGGATCGGAATTGCCCAAGAGGCCTGGGGAAGAAGTCAAGGAGGAAGACCCAGGAATCTCCAGGCTTTGGGATGGGCAGAAGGAGAAGAGCAGTGAACGACCCTGGAATCTGGGAGAGGACTCAGAACAGAGCCCAGAGGGGGGCTGGGGAAAGCAACAAAGAGGATGTCTCAGGAACAAAGCTGAGTTGGGGTCAGCAGTGCTGATGGTAGAGGGTTCTGGAAAGGAGAAGACGGAACTCTGCCCAGTGGGTTTGGTGACTGGGAGGTGGTGGGCGACCTCGACAGGGCTGCAGTGCATACGCCTGCTCTTTGCTCAGTGTCTTCTCTCTGCCTGTGATGCCTTTTCCCACCACGGACCCTCTGTGGCTAATACCACCTTCCATGAAGCGGCCCCCAGGCCCTGATGCCACAGAGTTATTTAGCACATTGTTGAACTTCAGTGCAAGCCTGTTGGCCTCTTCTTCGTTTTCACCACATTTGTGGGTGGTGGCCATGTCCTGGTCATCCAGGGACCTCCCACTTTCTGCTGGGGCTGGCACTGAGAACTCGTGTGTGCCCACGATGCTGCCATGGGACAGGAGGCTGCAGCCTCTGATCCTAAAGAGCTCAGCCAGGGCACGGTTCTCCTTGTCCTCGGCAGTAATTTCTGCCCCTGTCAGTACTCCGGCACTGTGGTGTTAGTTGTTAAAAGGACAGGAGTTTTGGGCCAGTGGGATATTTCTGTCAGTGAATGCTTCTTCTTCAGCTTTGATGACTATCACTGTGTCCTAATAATGGTGTCACATCCCAGAGTGTGTCTTAAAGCTCGTGTACTGGTTGGTCTCACCATAGTTTTCACGTCGTCTGTTTACCTGCAGCATGGTGGGCTTGTTTGCACATGTGAGGCCCTAGGCATAGATAACCCTTGGCCCCTCCCCTTCCCTTTGTGTAGAATTCACTGACAGTTAAGAGGAGAAAAAATTTGTTGCATGTCCCCTCCCCTTTCCCAGCCTCTGTCAGGTACTTTCTTTCAAAGTGAAAAAAATCAATATTTACTTCCAAAGTCCTGGTTCATGGTAGTTCTCCCAGTTAAATTAAATTGAAACAAACAGTGAAAGAAGGAAAAAAGGTCTCAGTTCATTCTAAAAAAACAAATCAGGCTAAATGTGTGAATAGTTTCCACTCAGAACGGCTCTCCGTCTCCTGGTGAATTTTATCAGTCCAAATTGAAAGTTCCTTCCAATCCATAACAGCGGAACCTCTGGAGCCCACCCTGGAAGAGCCTTTTCCATTTTTCTATCTGAATTAAACATGACCCACCTGTTAATACAGCCCTTCCCACTCACAGCGACTGGAATAATCACAGGGTCAGTTGGGCCCTCCCCAGAGAGAGGGCGATCTCATGGCATGTCACAGATATGTGGGACTCGGAGTGGGAAACAGCCCAATGCCAGATGCAGGCGGGAAGAGCAGTCAGAAGTGTGGGGAATGGGGCTTTGTGGAGGCCACTAGGCATACCTGCCACTGTCCTGGGAGTCAGCTCCTCTGTCTTTCTGGAGCCGCTCCCCATGCCGCCTCCTGACCCACGACATCCCTGGCTACCTACCTGCCATGCACTGGCCACCCACCTGTCTTGCACTGGCCACCTCTGCTGGAGACTCTGAGCTCCTTGGGGGACTATTATTTTCCATTGCATGGCCACTTTAGCACCTGATGTGGCGTCTATCACTGGTGGATCATCAATCAGCAAATACTGAGTGCTTTCTGTATGCCAGACATTGAGCTTGGCCGTAAGGAAACAGCTGTGACAAGACAGGCATGGTCTCTGCCCTCCTGGAGCTTGCAATCTCGTAGTAGCTAATAAAATGACAATTCTATTAAGTGAGTGAATACTTTCCATGCCACAGTACCTTCCAGGTAGCAAGTGATGAGGAAAGTGTTGTTAAGTGAATCAATGAAGGGATGGAAAGGGCAGTGTTGCTATTAAGCGCCCACTTTGCATATAGAATCTCCTTGAATTCTCCCCTCAGTCTCTGAAGTAGACATTTTAGTCCCTGTCTTACAGATGACAGAACTAGGAGTTGTAGAGAAACGTGTCTCACAGCTGCTTAATGGTGGAGCCAGTGTCAGTGCTGGATTAGTGCAGGACAAAGCACATGCCATTTGGACCCACCTGGAGATGAACGGGTCTCTCTGACATCCTTCTGTAAATCCGAGGACTCTCTCATCCTCCAGCTACACAATTCCAGGCCCTTTTGCTTTCCCCTTGGATTTGTTTCTAACCCTTCACTCATTTTTACATCTCTGAGGTCTCAACTCTTTCTAAATCTTCCCCATGTCTTTTGTTTCTCTTCTCAAGATCAAAGACAGTTGTTATGAAAAACAGCCCTGAGCTGACAGAGTCAGGGATATAGGGCATTAGCACCAGCTGGAATTTGGCCTTGTCTGGAGTCTGCCAGCTCAGAACTATGGAGAAAGGCCTGGCCATCCAAGTCATCAGGCCCTGACAGTGCTCTGAGGGGCAGTTTCCACCAGCAGCCCCCTCCCCAGTGGTTAGGGCATTAATACTAAGGGACAGAGATGCCTGGGAAGTGTCTGCCCGTCCTAGTAGGATACAGACCTTCCTACAGAGTTGAGCTCCCAGAGAGCCCAGGGTAGACCTAATTCTTTTATCACTGCCAAATGGACTGGCTGTATATTTCCAGGAGCCCCTGTACCCAACCCCAACACTGTTGCGGTAAATAACTCCCATGATGCCCTCAACTCTCATTCTTTAGGAAGCACCAGGAGGCAGCTTGGTGTCAGGAGATGACCTTGGACTTTGGGTTTGAACTTAGGTTCCACCATGTGCTATAGCTGGGGGACTCTTACCAGATTGCTTTGCATCACTGAGCCTCACTCTTTTCATTAAAATGGGCATGAGAGCAAGCACCGAGCATTGTTGGGGTTATATGCAGTGTGGACAAGCTCCTGGAACATAGTAGCTATTCCATAAGCTGTAGTTACGCTGATGTTGTTATGCTGGACCTGGAAGAAGGGCTCGTGTGACCTCTTTCTTACCCTCTCACAGGTCACCGATGAGGAGCCCAGCTCCAACCACACGGTCATGATCCAGGAGACCCTCCAGCAAGCCTCCGTGGAGCTGGCCGAGCAGCACCACCTGGTGGTGTCCTCCGATGATGTGGAGGGCATCGAGACGGTGACCGTCTACACGCAGGGTGGGGAGGCCTCCGAGTTCATCGTCTACGTGCAGGAGGCCATGCAGCCCGTGGAGGGACAGGCTGTGGAACAGCCGGCCCCCGAGCTCTAGAGGACATGCAGCAACGGACGGCCACCGTGCAGGGCTGCGGGCTCTGCAGGCACCCAGGACAGGGGGCTGCCCAGCCCGCCTGGCCCATGGAATGGCGCTCTCCTCTCCCTCCTTGTCTGGCAGCCCAATGGGACATTCCTCATCCTACTGTGGGGGGCAAGGCAGTGGCATCACCAGCAACACCCCGTCCCCAGCACAGGCACACACCCTGATCTGTGCCATCTGCTTCTGTAAAGACTTCTGCACCAGCTCCCCGCACACACCCTACCCTGCGCCCCCAAGACTCCCTGTCCCCACAGCATCTTCCTTGAGTTACCCCAGCCCCTGGACACCCACCTAGGTGCTGAATCTCCACCTGGGACCGCTGTGCGGTCTGATGAGAGGAGACAGCCATCACTTAGAAAGTGACCTTACTGTTTTGAATCACTGCCAGGGGTGTGTGTGTGGGGGGTTGTCCTGGTTTATCTACAAAGCACCTGAGATCAAGGGAGGTAACCCTGACTTGCCTCCGTCACAGGGTCTCATCTTGCCATCATGGAATTTTTTGCCCTTAGAAAGAATGCACTTTTCACTCTTCACCTCCCGTTCTAAGGCGTTGAGTGGATGGAATAAAAGCATTTCCTGCCTGAGCACTTCGGTTCCTCTGTGAGGTGGATGGCTTAAGTTTCCCCTTCCCAAGTGGAAATCTCGGACTCGGGCCCCACCCAGAACCACCCCATCCAGACCCAGACCCTCAAAACTCAGACCAGGGTGCTCTTTCCCCACTAACACATTTGGGTTTGCTTTGGAAACTTCGAGGTTAATGATCTTACCCTCTGTTTCCTGGCACCCAGCATTTGATTTGCTGCCCACTGGGAAGTGGCAGTGCCCTCTTCTCCACTTTGTGTTTGGGAGGAGCAGTGACCTGACAGTCAGAAGCCTTCGTGACATGGTGCTGTTGGACTGGGATTTCTGGTCTGGGTGCTCACCGTAAATTCCGTACATTTGAAACCCTTGCTGTGCATGCAGTGTTGTGGGACATCAAGTGAGCCCTGCTATGCTCTGCCCAGCCCTGGGGTCTCTTATCCGCCACCAGAGGGGCAAGATTTGTTTCCTTAGAGAACCCTTTCCGTCAGTGAGGTCTTGCGCAGGTGTATAAGCAGATTGAGTGGTGGCTGCTCTGTTGGAGAGGGCAGAGGCTGTTCCCAGTCCTCTCACCTCACCCCAGTAGGGCCTGAGGACACCTCTTGGGAGAAACTTAAAAGCTGCTGCTCTGATACAAGTGGGCAAGTGACTTCTTGCCCTAGGCAAGGAAGGAAGGACCCTTCCCACTTGGGACAAATTAGGGAGAGCATCACAGAGGAAAGGGGGCCTATGACCAGGGCCTTGGAAACTAGATGGACTTTGTACTTGCAGAGATTGGCGGGGGCGGCAAGGGTAGACGTGAGCCATGAGCATCTTCATCTGCCTTGGAGTAGCTCTAAAGGGAAGGGCAGAAAGACCCGCCAGAAGCCAGAGTCTAGAAGAGCAGGCATGTGAGACGGTGGGTGTTTATGTATGAACCATGGGGAGGCAGTGGCCTCTGATAGACCCGGGGTGATGATGTCAGGGCGGTTTTGCCTTGCACGTCCTGCCCCGCCTGCATGTGCATTTTATTCCCCCCACCCCTAACTCTAAATGTAGAAACAGGAAGCTGAGGAATTGGTGTTCCCGGATGACCTTGCCCTTGTAGGTATTTGGGAGGCCGGGGCAGCGGGGCTTGTTCTCCGCAGCTCTTTCCTGGGGCTCTGGGGCTGAGCTCAGGGAAAGCTTCTCTAAGCCGCGTGGTGCATCCAAATGACTGTAAGATGCAGCTTCTCGCAGCCCCTCCCAGAGTCTCCCTCCTTGGCTGTTATTGATGGACACTTTTGGACCCAATTTGTATTTTGTGTCAGGCAAGGTGAAAGTTTGTGCTGAAAGGCTGAATGGACTCTGTCTGTTTTATAATGTGTGTTAAGTACCTACTGTGTGCCAGATACCATGGTAAGCTCTTTCATGGGCTTCACCTTGTTCAATCTTCCTGTATGCCTGTGTCTTTCAGAAGATCGAACCGACTGGGCACGGTGGCTCACACCTGTAATCCTAGCACTCTGGGAGGTCAAGGCGGGAGGGTCGCTCAAGGTCAGGAGTTCGAAACCAGCCTGAGCAAGAGTGAGACCCCCATCTCTACTAAAAATAGAAAGAAATTAATTGGCCAACTAAAAATATATAGAAAAAGTTAGCCGGGCATGGTGGCGCATGCTTGTAGTCCCAGCTACTCAGGAGGCTGAGGCAGAAGGATTGCTTGAGCCCAGAAATTTGAGGTTGCTGTGAGCTAGGCTGACGCCACAGCACTCTAGGCCAGGCAACAGAGTGAGACTCTGTCTCAAAAAATAAAATAAAGTGATTTCTTTTTCTTTTTAAAAATTTAAAATTTTATTTTCAAAAATATAGATTAAAATTAAAAACAAAAAAAGATCAAGCCGCCAGCACTTCTATAGAGCTTACCCTAGGCCAGGGTATGGATGTTCTCATCATCACAGCAACCCAGTGAGTTAGGGGCTGTCATTAGAATTCTATTGATGGGGAATGTCAGCACAGAGAGGTTAAGTAACTTACTGAAGCTTGCACAGGAAGTGGCAAGACCAGGAATTGAGCCCAAGTAAGATCTGCACTCATAACCAACGTGCCTTCTGTCAACTCTTCTCTCCCTATTTCAGCTGAGAAGATGGTGGCTCTGTAAGTACCCTGCCTTGGGGGACACTTGAGGCTGGAAAGGTATATACATCTGGGACTTGAATGCAGGCATGAGGTTCCTGCTCCCTCGGGTGCTTTTTGTACCCTCTGTGCCATGCTGCCTCCTTGTCTGTCAGCCCTGACTCCAGGAAGGCAGAGCAGGCACAGAGGTAGGGGTCACTCCAGGGAGCTGAAGCCCAGGGACCACGTTGCTGTGAGACAAGACAAGTGTGGGCAGAAGCCAGCACAAGAACAGGAGCCCCTGGGCCGGACCAGGGTCAGAGATAGTCGGGGCAGGAGATGGGGGCCAGCCCAGAGAGCCCACAATGCCTGGGACTGGGGAGGAAGCCGAGGGCAGCATGCAGCCGGCCTATCCCTGGAAGGCCCCTGGCACCTCCCACGGGTGCCTCTTCAGCTTATCTGGCAGCAGCCCTGACACCCACCTTGCATCTGGGTGGGCTTTGCCTCTGTCATGTGGACTGGCCTCCCCGGTGCTCACCTGCTAGCAAAGGGGAAATGACTTCACCTTGAATTAGGAGATGAAGCCAGGCAAGAAAGACCTGGCCTGACTCCACTGTCAGCAGGTGTGTCACTTTGGGCAAGCTAGGTCACCTCCCCGCATTAGTGCAGTGAGGATGGTAACATAATAATTGCCACAAGGCACACGCAGCTTCCTGTGCATCGGGGCTCTGCAAGGAGCTTTCTATTGATTCTGCTTTGGGTCCTCAGGACAGCACCGGGAGGTATGGGTGTTCTCACCTAGTGCATAGATGAAGAAGTTTGTCAAATAACCCCAGAGGGAGGAAGGATCCCCAGGATATGTTTGTGACATGCTTAGCAGTGTCTGGGGTGGAGAGGCCACTCTGATCTCTGCTGACAGCGTTTAAACTATTGGACGTGACCTTCCAATGTGGTCTTGCAAGAGCAAGTCTGAGCTGTGGTAGTTGCTCTGAGTTTTGCATTTTTAAGGAGACAGTGACTCATTTTCTAACCTGTATCTGCAGGACTAATTTAGCAAATTAAGTTTTCTTGTAATAAGTACTTAAAATTCATTAGCTGTTGTCACTGATGATTTTTTTCCTTATTCTTCAGTTCTGTCTCTCAAGGCTGGAGAAAAAAGACCACTTGATTCCAAATCCATCTCCCCACTCCACCCCTTTTAAAATTTCACAATGAACTGTCCATCCTGCCCTTGGATGAAGTCCAGGTTTACATCCATCTCCCCCCAGTGGCGGTAGTTTCAAGTCATAGTGGGAAGTCTTTGGGACACAATTAAATAGGCTAATGCTTGCTGGAGGGAAAAAGAAAGTGTGCCAAGAGGGTGACTTAATTTACCATGCATCACAAAATTTTCTAAGTAAATTATTTTCAAGTCAACTCAGCCCTTCTCTTAGCCATGACAGGGACACATTTGAGTTTGATTTACAAAATTCTAATCTATCACTGTCACGATTCCTGCTGCAATTTAAGGCTTCGGTGGTTTGTGGTAGATAACAGTTGTTACACTTCCTGCAGGCTAAAAAGGCAGTGGTTGGTTTGGTGTATGAACTATCACAAGGCAGACAAAAGGGGAGAGAAAGGGCCGTGTAGACAGAAGAAGGCCGTGTGGAGCCAGAGGCTCCTGGGGGACCAGGCTGGGGTGAGGGGCACTGGCGGTCGTCCCCACTCAGTCCTACCATTTGGCACCTCTTCCCCAAGCGTCCAGAACTGGACCGTGGAGTCGCAGAGAGATGTCCCAGACAGCAGCCTTGCCTTCAGAAGGCTTGTGATGGGCTAGGAGAAACTGGTAAGGGAACCAGTAGAGACAGAACTGCCTGTGATCAATACTCAGGTCACATGCAGGCTACTCAGGTACTGATAGGACAGTTGGCCTGGAGGGAGGGTGCCCAGCTGGTTTCTGTCCCTTGTAGGCCACAGCATATTAACAGTAATAATCGATAGAGTCCACCCAGCCCAGGGCCCTCTAGAAACCTGTCAGCTGGCAGTCTAAACAAGTGTGGGTGTCTTACTGGACCTTTGCCATGTCTGAGGTCAAAATCCCAGGTTGGAGCCGTGGGTTCACCCTGATGGGCTAGAATGAGCACATGTTCTCTCTGCGCCTCGGATTTCTTGTCTCTAAAATGGAGTTCACCTCCTCGTTGAATTGCTGTGAGACGTAGGTAAGACGATGCGTGTCCATCTCCCGTCACGACACAAGCATCCAGCCCCGGGTTGATTATTACAATCCGTATGATCACTCTCACCATTTCGTTCTGTAATAACCCTGTTGGGTGCATGAATGGTAGAACAGACGGAGGGCGGTTACCATCCCAGGAGCCCCAGAGGCCGGGAGAGCCTGGAAGGGACTCCCCAGTGTGCAGTGACCAGGAAGGATGGAGAGCATGTGATGTGACTGCAGAGCAGAGACAACAGTGCCAGGCCAGGATGCCAGGGCCAGAGGGCAACAGTGACGCTGCCTCGTCTCACAGGTGAGCATGAACTGAGGCTCAGAGAGGGAAAGGGAGTTGCCAACTGTGCAGAGCAAGCAAGTCTGCGAGGCACTCCTGCCCTGCCCCTTGACAAGGCGTGCGTCCTTGGGAGGCTGAAGTTCCCACCATGGTTCTGGGGAAGGCTTGTCCCTGTCCCTCATGCTCTGGTGGCAGCCTTCTTCCCTGGCTGCTGCTGCCCTCACCACCCAGAACTTTGTCAGGAGCAAGCAGGAAAGACTCTGGGGAAGGGGTCATTGCAAATCCACCCCAACTTGGAGGACAGGCCCCTCCCGCTGCAGGGCAGGGTGGGCACAGCCATCAGTGAGAGGGGAGCAGTGACAACATGTGCATCCTGTTGCCCACTCAGTGCTCCTTTCAGTGTTGTTAAGACAGACATCAGGTGCCCCAAGTGTTGGGAGTCCCAGCGGCCTGCAGAGGAAAGAGCCCTTAACCTTGGGCACTGCAGGGCCAAGTCTGTTCCTGGCCCACCTGAGACCTTGAAACTCGTCTCCAAGTGCCTTGTTTCTCTGCAGTAAGCAAAGCTTTTCCTGGAATATCTGCAAACCTAAAGCCATTTGTTCCCTCAGTTCTTGCTCATCCCTATCCTTTGTAAGTCTCTAAAGTGGGGAGGTCAGTACCGACCTCCTAGGGTGGAGGGAAGGACTGACTGAGAAATATACATGACTACACTTGCAGAGGATGGCGCCTCGGGCAGCCACCAGCGTCCTGCTGCTAGCACAAGAGCCATCTTTCAAAGGGGGCTGATGACGTGGAGAGCTGAAGCACCTGCTGTCCTCATGAGATGTCCCCACTCCAAACTGCTCGGCTCCCTAGGTAAGATGATGTGTCCAGACCTCTAGAGTTGAACATACCTGCTGGAACTATTTTCATGTGGCTGAAACCATGTGTGTTGAGTGCAGTTGAGTGACTGGGGCAGTTTCCATGATGGAAGCCCTGCAAACTCTGGGTGCCTCGAGTGTGTGAAGGGTGATTCCCTCCACGCAGCTGCTTTGTCAGGTACCGAGTGTGCTGCAGGCCAGATGGAAAGATGCATGCGCTCTGCTTCTTTGGTTCCATCCAGGCCGGTTAATGATGCTTATTCTGCCCTCATGAAGCGTGGATTCTAGAGGAGCAAAAGATAAAGCCTGTTGTGGCCACAGACCTCCACCCAATCCCAGATGTAGAGAGGGGACTGGAGGACTCTGGTTGGGGGAATGTTGTGGGTGAGAGGAGAAGGGAGGAGAGTCCCACAAAAGGTGGAAGCTGGTGTGCTTAGACCTGAGCAGTGGCCCTTCACTTCGTAGGGCCACAAAGGCCTTTCAGTGTTCCCATGAAGGCCACACACCTGCTCCTTAGGAAAATATGCACACACAAAAAACTTTAGCATAGTTGGAGTGGGCTCCAAGTTAAGGATTTGTGATCCAATTTAAATTTGAGTTACTTATGCAGCTTTGGGCAAGTTATTTGAGCTGTTTGATGGCTCAGTTTCCTCCTTGTACAATGAAGGATGACAGTGACAGTGTTTGCTGAGTACTGACTACATCAGCCCCAGAAGGGAAGCTAGGAGCCCCCTAGTCTACCCAAGCCGAGTGATCCCAGCTGGGTGCTGGCAGGCAGTGAGCTCAGAGGTCTTGTGGGCTGTCCTGAGGAGCAGAGGGGTGCAGCCCTTCTCTGCTTCTCTGATGGGCCCAATTCACCCTGCACCCTGGGTGGTGGGAGGAAAACAGGCTTCAGACTGAGGGGAACATGTATTTTTGCCTTAGCTCTACTAGCTATGTGTCTTGGGACATGTCTCCTTCAATTTCTGAGCCTCGGCGTCTTCTGAAAAGTGGGGGTACTAATGCATTTGTGGCTGTTGAATAAGATGCCTAGCACCTCACCTGACTCAGAGCAGGTGCTCACCTGTATGTACCTGCAGTCCAGCCCAGTAGGATGGATTGGGCATTGCGTGGAGAGCCAGGAGCCATGGGTCCTTTCCCCATCTCTGCCATTGACTTCCTGAGTGATGTTGGAGGTCTCTTGTATTGCCTGGGCCTCAGTTTCCCTGGCATACAGTGGAGGGGGTTGGAGTTGTAGGGTCTCTGAGGTCCCACTCAGGTCTCATGCATTCAGTGTTGGCATTATCCCTGGACAGTACCTGGGGAAGGAAGGCACCAGCTGGGTGTGGAGGAGCCTGGCTGGGGTGGTTGCTATAGTGTGAGGTTCCATTGCACAGCTCACTGGCTCTGCGATCTCAGACAAATTCTTCAGCCTTGTTGAGCTTCAGTGAGCTCATCCATAAGTGGAGGTGTTCTTATCAGTCTGTAGGGTTAATGCAATATTCTACACCTTGTTGTATAGGATATGTGGCACACAGTGTATGCTCAATATTTAAAAGCTGTTATTACCCTGTTTGCTGTAAGACAGTATTTTGGTTCTTCTAGCCCTTGGAGGATTCTTTATGGTGTCATGGGCTTCTGCAGCCCCACAGGGGTTGGCAAACATCTTTTGTAAAGAGCCAGATAGATATTTTATGTTTCGTTGGCTGTGTGGTCTTTACCACAACTATTCAGCTCTGGCATTGTAACATGAAAGCAGCCAGAGATCATGTGTAAATGAATAAGTGTGTTTGTGTTTCAATAAAACTTTATTTACAAAAATAGGTGGTGGGCCAGATTTGGCCCACAGACCATGGTTTACTTGACCCACTGTCCTAAATGTTTGGGTCTATGGGGCCAGATTCATAGAAACTGCAAACCTATTTATGTTTTATTTTATTTCCAGCAAGCAAGCACTTTTACACTGATAGTTGGATTTAATTTTCACAAATAGCATGACATGTTAAAGAGGAATAATCTGGGGTCACTGGTTGAAGATTATATCCCTTTCTGCTATGATGGAGGGGCCATAGAAGGAGATAGAGTTGGCCACCATCTGATTCTGCCCCAATTCCTCTTGGGACCCTGAGGGCACCCCTCTTCTCTCTGGGCCTCAGATTCCTGCTGTGGAAAGGCACTTGGGGGTGTGGAGTCCTCTGTTAGCTCCTTTGTGTTCTGATATTCTAGACGAGTCTCAGGAAAACAACTACCATCGGATCAGCTTTAGTGGCTTCTAATTCTTTTAAAGCTGCTCTGAGGAAATGAGACATCGTTATAAGGGGGAAGATCCTTTAATTAAATTGCTGAGAAATTAGAAGGATTGAGTGATTGAAACAGAGGGTGAGGCCGGGCTGAGGCACTCTCTGTGGATTAATTAAGACGCTGCTCTGCTCCCTGCCCTCCGTGACTGCGGATACCAAGGGTCTGACCCCCAGGAGCCTTAGCAGAGCCTGTCGTGGGGGTGGGAGATTCTTTCCTCCCTGCAGCAGCCACTCCCCGCGGGGTCCCCTTCCTTGCCCCTCACTCTAAGCCGCCTTCCTGTTTCTGCTGCGTCAGGAGCTGATGGATGTTCCCATGAAGGGCCAATCTTAATTAAGTTGTGTGCTCTTTCTCAAGCTGGCAAAAGCAATTAATACTTCCCGCCCCAGCCAAGGGGTGGGGATTCCATTTGGTTCAGCTGCCCCCCAGAGAGGCTGTGGAAATGTTCTCCTAAAATTGAGGCTCTATGTTGCTAATTCTGAGCTCCACAAACCCCACACCCCCATACCCCAATAGATCCACTCAACCCCAGCTCCTATCAGAGTAGAATGTGAATTTTGGCCCAGGCTTTGGGATTCAATTAAAACCAGGAGTGTGCTACCATGGGCTGTATCTTCCCCATTCTCTATGGCCTTTTTCCTCATGGAAGCCCTTCCTCACTCTGGTCTCAGGATGGCTCTCTTGTCCCAGTCTGTGGCATCACAGCCTCCACACAGAGCACCTGGATTTTGTCCTCTCCTGGCTGTGCAGTGATTGCTTCCAGCAGGTGAGACATGCTGTCAGCTTCTCCAGATGTGGATGGAATATTCTACCTATTGTGTTGCCCAGTGAGTCTAGTATATTCAGTCCATTTTTTTTTTTTATTAACATATCCAGTGTTTCTTGAGAACTCACTCTGTCCTGGGACCTGGGCTTCTAGAGGTGAACATGACTCTACCCAAATCCTCACCCGGCCTCCCTGTCTGGCAAGGCAGACAGATTGCTGGGAATTGATAAAACCAAGTGATAAATAAAGGTGCTTCCGAGGGCTGTGGGCATGCTGAGGAGGGAGCCCCACCTGGCCTGCAGGCTCAGGTAAGGCTTCCTTGGGGCACTGGGTGTTCCAACACCAGGTGTGCCAGGTCGTCCCGGATTTAGCAGATGAAGGGCACATGCAGGGGCCCAGAGGCCAGCAAGGGCGTGCTGCAGATGGGACAGGGAGAAGGAAGGAAACACGTGCCTGAGGAAGCAAGGAAGAAGTCAGCTCAGGTAAGGCACCTAGAGAAAGAGGGAAAGGGAGAGCGTGGGGAGCATCTTTGAAGGTCTAGAGTGACCACAGGGCTTGTGTCCCCCAGCTGGCGTGGCCCTTCCCTGCATGTGGCCCCCTAAACACCCACTCACACACACCCCCTCTCCTTGCTGTGGCTTGAGATGGACTCGGGCAGAGCCATGAGGCAGAGCTGCTCAGGGTTCCCGGGGCGAGACCCGGTTCCCAAACTGCTTGCTGGGAGGAGGAGCTTGCTCCAGCCGGCGTGTGAATCACCTTCACCATCCTGCACGCTGTGGGGTCCCAAAGCAGAATTTCTGTGGGCTTGTTTTGCATTAAGCTTTTCTCAGTGAAGGAAGCAGGGAAGCAGTGTACTCATATGTTGTTTATTTGTTGTCACCAAGTTTTCGTGTCTTCACAGCTGGTGCTTCGTGTGGCATTGCCATGGTGGGCAAGTCGGTGACTTTCAGGCTGGCGGTGCCTCAGTCCCCTCAGGCAGGGTTGGTGGGGGAGGGGGACTCACACCCCCGGGCCTCACTCACACTGTCCTGTCCACCGGGAACACTCTGACAACCGTCCTCTTTCCTGCCCCGTCCTCGGTTCCCAGTGATCCCAGCATGGACTCCTGTGAGTTCCCAGGGCAGCATCACCACAGGACTGACTATACCTTGAATTATCAAATATGACGGCCTTTTTCTCAGTGTTTGTTAATGTTTAATTTCACAATCCATGAAACCCTTGTCACTGTAAACAATGTAACCTTGGAGGTAAAGCTGGGCTTTCTCTTGACCACCTTCCAGAACAGTGCTGGGCTCCTCCCACCAGGCATCTGCTGGATGTGGTTTACTCTGTATTGTTCATTCATTCATTTAACAAGTATTTGTGGAGGACCTACTGTGCCAGCATCAGTCTATGTCCTGGGCATATGGTGTTGTATACAACTCAAAGGGCTCGCAGACTGAGCCTGCCCACGCACATGCAAAGGAGAGTAAAATTCATTAGCTGCTGTTCGTGTTCTTTTGAAAAGTAAAATGGGTAAGAGAGAGAAGCCATGGGGAAGAGGCGTTATTTCAGACAGAGTGGGCAGAGTGCTGCCCAGGAGGCCTCCAGCAGAGCCTGCCCTGCCTGAGGCTGTGGGCAGGCGCCAGGCAGGCAGGGCCCAGCCCGTTCAGGGGCTTCGGGGGGCAGGGGAGCTGCATGCACTGAGGTGCAGGGGGCGGAGCTGGCAAGTGGATCAGGGAGGCCATGTATACAGGCCATGGGGAGACTGTTTGGTTCTCAGTGAGCTGGGAAGCCCTTGGGTTGAGAATGAGGAAAGGCCTGAGATGACTTATGTTTTGAAAGGATCCCTTGGCAGCTGTGTGGAAAATGGGCCTCTTTTCAATGCATTTTTCTGCCTATATGTTTTATATGTACATATATAAATATGAATACACACATAATCTTTGTGTCTTCTTTTTCAAGCATAAGCATTGTCACTCTGTGTTGCTCGGCAACCTGCTTTCGCACAGCCCTACATTTAGGAGAACTTTTTGCATTGCACATTGGGATCTGCCTCATTTTTTTTAATTTTATTTATATGTATACACAGAGAGAGAGAGTTGGGGTCTCACTCTGTCGCCCAGGCTGGAGTGCAGTGGTGCAATCTCAGCTCACTTGCCTCAAACTCCTGGGCTTAAGTCATCCTCCCACCTCAGCCTCCCAAGTAGCTGAGACTACAGGCATGCACCACCATGCCTGGCTTTATTCTTTTTTTCTTCTTGTCTGTAGAGATGGGTGTCTCATTATGTTGCCCTGACTAATCTCAAAATCCTGGCCTCAAGTGATCCTCCTGCCACATTCTTTTTAACCTGTTTCATAGTCTTCCACAGTATGATTCCTTGGAGTTTAGTTAACCATTCCCCTACTGCTGGATTTGCATTGGGTTGTTTCTTTTTAAAGAAATCTCCTAGGGCCTTGCTTGTGGAGGGAAGTGGCCAACAGGCATTGAGTCGCCTTGTTGCTTCAAGTCCATTGTGCAGCAGAGCTCTAGGGCCAGTGGTGATGTCCGTGTGCTGATGCGGAAAACCCAGGCAGCTCTGTGCACGCAGCCCAGCTCTTCTCCACCAAACCGGGCATGACATCAAACCCAATCCAAGAGTAGATCGTTGCTGTATGTTGATGACTTGAAGAATATCACAGTGGATGGGAAGGGGCTTTGAAGTCTCCCAGACCAAACCCACATTTCCCAGGGAGGTGGTGTCCTGCCCAGGGCCACCGATGAGTTAGTGGCAAAGCCAGATCAGGAAACTGGCCATGGCTGCGTTGGCTCCTCCACCCGAGTTAGCACACAAGGCAGGTCCCTTCAGGTGGTCCCTTCCCACCCTTGGGTGGTTTTCTCAAGCGCATGTACTGACCAGTGCTCTGCAGAGTACCCGAGGGGTGTGTGTTACTTTTGCTGCCCTAAACAACTTACCACAAACAATGGCGTATGCAACACGAATGTACCATCTTGCAGTTTTGTAGGCTGAGAGTCCAGCACAGGTCTCCCTGGGCCAAAATCGGGAGTCAGCAGGCTGTGCTGCCTTCCGGAGGCTCTGGGGAGGAATCTATTTCCTGCTCACCCAGGTTCTTGGCAGAATTCAGTCACTTGTGCCATCCTCATCTCCTCCGGGCTGGCTGTGAAATGCAGGCCCTTCCCAGCTCCTTCAGAGGCCGCAGTGCTGCCCAGGCCCCTCCCTCCATGGTCGCAGCCAGCAGCAGCACACACTTCATCTCTTCTTCCTCTCAGGTGGCCGAGGTCAGACCACCCGGGGTCCTCTCCCTATTTTAAGGTCAGCTGATTAGTAACCGCAATTCCACCTGCAACTTTGATATTCTTTTGCCATGTGAAGTTAAGTTCCCTATTCGTAGGTTTGGGGATGAGGGCATGGCCGTCTCTGGGGGCCACCTTCCGTGTCCCACCAGGCTCTCTGCAGGTCAACGGGCTTCTCTCGCCATGCGGCCTCTTCTTCTCCGGCGCTCTGTCTGCAAGCGCTTCTGTGCCCTCGGCCCCCTCCTCACCTCGGCCTGCGGTCTGCCCGGGCTCCCCGCCCTCCGCTCCGGCCTGGAAACGCACGTGCACACACAAAACACCCCCACACCACACGCACCACACACACAATGCACGCACTCCACACACACACCACATGCAACATACCACACATTAATACAACCCCCCACACCACACACCACACACCACAGACGCCATACACCCCAGCCCCACACCACACATACCACAGACGCCACACATACATCCCCCACAAAACACTGCAACCCCCGTGTACCACAACACCACAAAAACCACACACACAAAACACAAAATACACCATACATACCAAAAAACCCCACCACACACACCCCACACCACACATCACAAACACCACACAATGCAAACACCACACCACACAACCCCCAAACCCTACACATAATATACCACACATACACACGCACGCAAGCACATATGCACACACACACACACACAAGCACACACAGGAGCAAGGGAGAACTCTGCCTGGTCCCCCAGGGCAGCCCACACCCAGGGCCAGCTAATTACCTCCCTCCTGCCGGCCTGTTTATCATCTTCCCCCAGTGCTTGGGCCCCAAATGAAGAAGCTTCCAGGAAGCTTTGAAATGTTCCAAACACAGAAGCCTCGGATTCACATGCTTTGAAGATTAGAAAAAGTTTTAATTCTCCTCCTCCCAACCCTGGCTTTTGAATTATTTTTTAATTATTCTTTTAAAAATGCTCTGCACTCCGTGATTTTTAAGAGTGGCACAGGCTCATTGTGAGAGCTGCCGTTCATTCAGCTCGCGCTCTGTGCCGGGATGTGATAAGCAGTTTACCTGAACTTCCTCTCGGTCCGATGACAGCCCGGGAGGGAGGCGTGATCGCAGTCCCATTTTACACTAGGGGGCTGCGGCAGGGAGGCTGGCGGATGGCTCAGATCAGTGTAGATAGTGGGGCCGGGGTGAGTCCAGGCTGTCCGATCCAGAGTCCATGGAAAGAAAATACAAACTTCTAGAGAATTCTACTGTTTACATTTTTGCTGGATTTATTTTTCAATATATTCATATAAGAATATTCATATATTTTATTTTATAGAGTGGGTTTACATTATCTATGATTTTTGTATGCAGCTCTTTTTCATGAAGTGGCTCCTTTTCAAAGACTTAAAACCTAGGGAGAAGGAGGCCAGACACAGTAGCTCACACCTGTAATCCTAGTGCTTTGGGAGGCTGAGGCAGAAGGATCACCTGAGAACAGGAGTTTGAGGCTACAGTGACCTGTGATCACACCACTGCACTGCAGCCTGGGCAACACAGTAAGACTTTGTCTCAAGAAGAATAATAACAATAATAATAATAAAATAAATAAATTTTTTAAAGCCTAGGGAGGAGGAAAGAGGAAATGGGGAAGGAAGCGCAGAGGAGTCTGTAAGTCAGAGAGGTAGTTGAGCTGAGAGAGTGATGCAAGTAGCCTTGAGAATGAACCAGAAATGTTTTAGGGGAAAAAGGAAGTGGTTTGTTCTCTGAGGGCAGCGCAGGCTGAGGACAATAGGGGGAGGACAAATCCCCACATTGTAGCCCATTTGATTTTGGATGGGTGGAAGGAAAAACCTGACGAGAGATGTCAGCATTTGTCACGAGCATGTCAGGCGCTGCATGATGTGGCAGGCAGGCGCCTCCGGTCCCAGGCGGAGAGAGGGACGGGCGGTCCCCCAAAGGGCAGGGAGCAGGTGGTGGAGGCTGGGGGCGGGTGCTGAAGATGGCTCTGACTCTCTCGTCATTTAGCTACCGCATGAATTATTAATGGATGGCTATAAAACACACACACACAGCCGAGCATCATTTTGCCATCATTTTGCCATCATTCCGTGCTCTTTTCCGTGCTGTGATGATAGAAGGTCCGTTTGATCAGGGGTAGGAGTGGCACCAAGATGACTGCCACTTCACCTTGATCTCCAAAGAGGACACAGTGCCGTCTGTGTCAGGCTTTTAGCAGTCCTCAGTGCTCTGATGTAAAAAGTTGGCCCCTTCCCCAGCCGCTCATTTTCCCCCAGCCATTCTCTCTGTCTGAACAAAAGGCCTTGCCCCGTCACTGTCTGGGGTGCCTGCCCCCTGCAGCTGTTCCCGACTGCCTCAGGGATGATGCTGATATGTCCTGGTGTCCTGGGAAGCCGCACCTGGACCCACAGTCTCTGCAACTGGGATTAGATTTACAACTTTAATCTCTCTTGCTGCATTATTGGGGAAAGAGAAAAAAGACAAACATTTTTTCCCCAACACTGCCAGAAAGAAAAAAGGTAGGGGTGCAGGCTGTTCTATAGGCAAATATTCCAGAAAGTTCTTAAGCATTTAGAACTGATTCTGTGAATGGAAGATCAGAAGCTGAAAGTTTCCCTTTTAAATTCTTAATCTCCTAAGCACCTGCCACAGGGATGAAGTTTAGGTGAAATGGTGATTTGGTCCATGGAGCAATGTGCATTTCTCTATGGAGCTTTCCCTGGTTCTGTGGGACGTGATTCCAACCCATGCACAGAATGTGTCCAGGTGCTGCACCCAGGCTTCAGAACACTCCTTCCAGAGGCAGCTGGCTACACAGGTGTCTGACGACGGTGTCTGCCGCTGTGGAGTGACCGGCTTGGTTTCCTCTTGGGGGGCCGTGACTGGGAAGCAGGGCTGCTTGGGTCTCTCTCTTGGCACTTAGGATTGGCCGAGTTCTCCAAAACGTAGCTTGTATCCATCCACTTCCTGCCACCTCCTCTGCCTCCCTGTCCTCTTCCCAGATGACCACCACAGACCCCAACTGCTCTCCCTCCTCCATGCTTGACCCCTGCAATCCAGTCTCCAAGAGGACCCTGCACCATTTTTACAAACTCGAACAGAAACATGTCAATTCCCCGCTTAACATCATTTGTGGCTTCCTGTCATGTTTATGATAAAACCTAAACTTATCCATTGGCTTAGGGCAGCAGTCCCCAACCTTTTTGGCCCCAGGGACCAATTTCATAGAAGAAAATTTTTCCATCCACCAGGGTGGGAGGTGGAGGCGTGCTTTTTGTGGTGATTCGCGCCTATTACATCTATTGTGAAGTCAAACCTCTCCGCTAGTGATAATCTGTATTTGCAGCTGCTCCCCAGCTCTAGCATCACCGCCTCAGCTCCCCCTCAGATCATCAGACATTAGACTCTCATAAGGAGTGCACAACCTAAATCCTTCTCATGTGCAGTTTACAGTAGGGTTCGTGCTCCATGAGAATCTAATGCTGCTGCTGATCTGACAGGAGGTGGGGCTCAGGCGGTGATGCACGTGATGGGGAGCAGCTGTAATACAGATGAAGCATTGCTCCCTTGCCTGCTGCTCACCTCCTGCTGTGCGGCCTGGTTTCTAACAGGCCATGGACCAGTACAGGTCTGCAGCCTGGGGTTTGTGGACCTCAGGCTTAGGGGATCCAGCTCTTCTCCCTACTCTCATCTCATTTCTTACCTCTTTCCCATTTGCTCACCAACCTCCAGCCACTCTGGCCTCCTTTCTGTCTCTAGAATATTCCAAGCCCTCCCCTACTTCTGTTGTTCCCTCTGCCTGGAGTGTCCTACCTCCTTGTCCTCTTTGCAAGACCCCTCATTCTCATCCTCAGTGTCACCCTCAGAGAGGCCTTTCCTGGCCACCCATCTTTGCAGCCCCCACCCAGCCTGGGTGATACCTTTCTGGCAATCAGTTTACATTCTTTGTTACATGCATCACACCTGATAGTATCCTGTTCATTCATTATCTGTGTCCTCCACTGGCGTGTGAGTTCCATGAGGGCAGGAACTTTGTCTAGGTCACCTCTGCATCTGTCTGCAGTCTCTGGCCCTGAGATAAGCGTAATAGACCCTCAGTTGATATTTGATGAATGAACGAGTGAGTGAATCCTTCAGATTTGGGACTGAGAGCACACGCTTTCCTTACAGGAGGGCAGATGGGAGATGACAGTATGGCTTCATGGCTGGCACCTTGCAGGCTTCCTTGGCCATCTCCACATGCCACCCAGGGAAGATCCCAGGGATTCTGTAAGGGTTCCCTAAAGCCTCTCCCAGGGAATATCCTTAACACATTAGCACTCTTAGTTTAAAAAAAAAGGAAAAGGTATTTATGTGCAAAGCCACTTATCTCTGTAGCAGTTACAGATAAATCTTCTAATTTATGGGCAAGCTGACACCTTCCAAGAGCCAAAATCAATGTGTGTCACCGTAAATCCACTGGGCCTCAGCACCCAGTCATGCCAGGCAATTGATGGACTTTACTTTTGCTCTGGGCCTGGCTGGTGGCTCATGGAAGCTTCCTTCTGGCCAGGTCCTGTGTCCTGACCTCAGTTCTTCCGACCTCCCATGTTGGCTCCAGGGGCCACTTGGCAGAGCCCCTCCTGCCTGCCTATCAGTGCTCAACTCATCCTTCCAAGCCCAGCTCAAATGCCACCAGCTCTTGACACCTTCTTGGAGTTGCCCACTTGCAATTAACCTCTCCTTTGTGTTGCCCTGGGCTGTGGAAAATGCCACCATGACAACCAGCTTCAAATGGTAATGAGGCATGGACTTGCCACTTCCCAAAGATGAGAACACTATGAGCAGGGCTTTCCAACCCTCCAGCCTGGGACCCGCTTGTGTACCATTTATTCATTCACTGAGCACCTACAGTGTGCCATTCACTGTGCTTTGGGTCCCATGATGGATAAGACACAACTCCAGTCCTGGAGGTACTCGTGGTCTAACTGATCTAATCAGGAACACTAATAAGAAATTAGATGTCACAGGTGCTCTGGGGTAAGGTAGGGTGGGGGCTGTGGGGACACAGGGGCAGTGCACCTGGATCAGACTAAGAGGTTGGGTGGGTGTCCTCAAGAGGCTGCGGTTGTACTGAGCTCCAAAGATGACTGGGAGTTGGTCACATAAACAGGTGGGGAGAGAGCACAGCCCCAGGCTGGCTGGAAGGGACAGAGAGTCATTCAGACCACCTACAGGAAAGGTGGGATGAGAGAAGGATGTATGAGGCCTGGGGTAGGACGGGAAGCTCAGCTGGCCGTCTCTGCCTCCCTTTTCCTTGCGGGCCATGTGGTCTTGCCCCAGCAGTGTGTCTGCTTCCTTCTTCTGACCCTGCATGCCTGGCCAGCCTGATCTCCCCTAGTCAGCACCTCTTGTCTGGAGTTCAAGGCTTCTGCTTGCTTTTTATTTTCTGCTTCCTCATAACCTTGGTGCATGCAGGGCTTAGTGTGGCCTCTCCAATCAGGAGCTTTGAGCTGGGCATTGTCAGAGATGAGTCCCTTGTCCTTGTTCACAGAGCAAGTCAATGGCCACAGACTCCAGCTAAGAACCCTGGGCTCCAGCTACTCTCTGAGCCACACGTTGGCTTCCTTTAGCTCCTGAAGCCCTTTTTCTTTTCTAAAGTCCTCATGAAAATGCAATTGCTTCTGAAACATGGGATAGCTGGTTTGTTCAAATCATCTAATATCATAGGACAGGATCAGTAATCAGGAGCTGAGAATCCCTTGGGCCCCTGGGACTACTTCCTTTCACTCTGTCTCAGGCTGAGTTCCCTAGAAGCAGAGCCAGAGGCAGGGGTTCAGGTAGATGGGACTTAATGAGCGTGTCTCTTCAGGGAAAACCTGTGAGGGGTAAAGAAGGTGGGGTAGTGTTCTAGTTACTTTTGTGTCTTTGCTGGGCTCTGGTGCCCATGTATTCAATGGCACACTAATCTGGGTTTTGCTATAAAGGTATTTTGTAGATGTGGTTAACACCATCAGTTGACTATAAATAAAGAGTATTCCTGATAATCTGGATGGGATGTCATCCAATCAGTGAAAGACCTTAAGAGCAAAACTGAGATTTCCCTGAGGAGGAAGAGATACCACTATGAGTGGCAGCATCACCTCCTTCCTGAGCATCTGCAGATGTGGAATTTCCAGCCTCCACAAACACGTAAGCCAATGTTTGGAAAACCCTGGAAACCCCAACTACTATGGATAAGGTGGGGGAGGGAGGGGAGAGTTGAAAGTCTGGCTGGGACCTGATCCACAGAGGGTCTCTGGGGGACAAATCACTGCACAGAGCCATCCCCTGTCGAGACAAGGGACAGCTTTTGTTTGCCTGTCTCAGCCAGTCTCTAGCCTCCTGGGGCAGGTGTGAGCATTCTCAGGCATCCCAGGCTTGATAACTCCTGCAGGTTGAATTCTCCACAGCCCTTGAAGTGGCTGGGGATTGGGTGCACCTGTGGTGAGAGGAAGCCAGCTGGGCCCTAACCTGTCCCCTCCCTCCCTCACCCCAGAGGCTCGGGAGGGGGAAGGTGGAAATTGTCACTCTCACTTCACAGATGGGGAGCCTGAGGGATGCAGGCAGAATCTAAACTCAGGTCCAATACCAGAGCCAGGCATCTCTTCAGGAGGCCAGAATGAGACAGAACTCAGCCCACTGAGCCCACACCAGCCACCCTCCTACCCTCCCCTTTTTAACCTGCTGCCCAGGGCTGAGCCTTGGCAGTTGTGGCACAGCCTTGATCACTTGATAGCATTGAAGCCTCAGTTCCTGAGGGCAGACCCTGCCCCCTGCAAACCAGGGTGCCTCTAAGCTGCCATCGTGACCTCATCCCCTACTCTAGAGCCCTGCCTCAGTATGTGTGTGTTGAATCAATGAATGAAACCAGTTAGAAGGCCATGGCTTCCAGAATTGCCACACCATGAGGTGCCACTTGCCATGTCAACCCTTCTGGGATATCAGCTTCTGTGTGACTGCAGCTCAAGTTTTCCAGGCTTTTTAAACACTGAAACTTGTATATCTGGCTATCTTTAGGGGCTGGCTTTAAACTAGAGCCAGTGAATTCAGTCTCTTGCCTTTCCCAGACACTCACCACTCATGTTCCAGCCTGCCCCAGGGCCATCAGAGGGAGCTAGACCATGGGTACTCAGGAGGGCTGGGGACAGCTGCGTTGACTATGATTTCATTGCTCATAGGGCATCAGGGATACGTTTTCTTCCAATATGCCAGTGAGAAGCAGCCCATACCCAACACCACGCAAGGTCTTTTACGTATCAGTTTGTCTGGGACAGTATGACTGCGGGCCTGTTTCCCCAGTATAATTATTGTGAGAATCCCCTTCACTCTCATAAGTGCCTTGTTTCAGGTAATAAAATATACAGTCATCTATTTATATCCCAATATACTAGGACACTTTCCTTCTGAAAACATACCTTCTATTTCTCAGAGGCTCCAAACTAAAACATTCCTTCATTGCCTCTCCCAACCTTGCTCAAGGTCTGTGAACTTTCCCAGAGTTCATAAAGACATTAGAATTATGGCAACTTCTTGTGGGTGGGGAGATGATTTCCCAGTCTGGCATACAATTCTCCCTGGTCTTTTGATCTCTGGCTTTCATGACCAGCCTCCACCGACACTTTCTGTGGCACCAGACCCAACAACAGTCAATAAGCCATTGATTAGAGCCATGTTACAGCTGTACAAATGAGTCCCGGAGATCCTAACATTTGTTGTTTAATTTAATTCAGCAAACATTGATTGAGTGCCTGGCTTAAGCAAACACTAGATGATTCCTGTGGTCCTTTTCCAACTTCGAGGTCTTTTACTTATATGAATTTAAGCTATCATAAGAGAAAGAGCTTTGTCTCTATTAACCCATTCATTCATCAGTTATCTATTGTTGAAAGTTTGCTTCTAGTAATTATGAAGTCATTTGCACTGGACCAACTCTGTTACCAATAATGATTACAATTGGCCCTTAAACAACACAGATGTGCTGGCCCCTGCACAGTCAAAAATCTGAAAATAATTTTAACTCTCCATAAACTTAAGTACTAATAGCCTACTGCTGATCAGAAGCCTTACCGATAACATAAACAGTAGATTAACTCATATTTTGTATGTCATATGTATTATATGCTGTATTCTTACAATAAGGAACCCAGAGAAAAGACAATGTTATAAAGGAAATCATAAGGAAGATAAAATATATTTACGGTTTACTAAGTGGAAGTGGATCATTGTAAAAGTCTTCATCCTGGTCTAATTCACATTGAGTAGCTGAGGAGGAGGAGGAGGAAGAGAAGGGGTTGTTCTTGCTGTCTCTGGTGTGGCAGAGGTTCAGGAGGTGGAAAGAGAGGCAGGACAGGCAGGCACACTCAGTGTATCTTTATGGAAATACATCAGAATTTCTGACTTTTTGAACTTTTTTATCTCTCTAAAAGTGTTTCTGTATGGTAGCAATCCTTCTGGAACCATTTACTTTAGTTTCAGTGCCCATATCATGGAAGGATCTATGTTGTAAAATAAATAAAAGCAGTCTTGAATAATGAGAACGCTTCTGCCAGATTGTCTAATGCCAGTTTGTTTTCTGGCACTGCTTCCTCTATGTCTTCTTCCTCATTCCTTGGCACTGGTTCAGACTCATTCGTCTCCATCAGGTCGTCTTCTGTTAATTCCTCCGGTGTGGTGTCTATTAGCTCTTAAATTTCTCCAAGATCCAATCTTGGAACACTTTACTCATCACCTCTTTTGCCACATCCACAATCATCTCATGATTTCCTTGATTGCTGTGTTGTAAATCCTGTGGAGTCATGCAAAACATCTGGACGTAGTTTTCTCCAGCAGGAATTTATTGTTTGGGGCTTGATGGCTTTCACAGCTTTTTCTATAACAATGATGACATCTTCATTGGTGTCCTGTTTCAAGACTTTCATGATGTTCTCTCTATTGGGGTTCTCTTCCATAGCATTCACAATCCCTTCCATAGATTACCATGAGCCTCAACAGTCCATATGACCCCCCTGATCTAGAGTCTGGATTGGATAGATTGTGTTTGTGGGCAAGAAGACCATTTCAGTGCCTGTGATGTTGAATTCATGGGGTCCTGGGTGGCCAAGGGCATTGTCTAATATCCAAAGAACTTGAAAAGGCAATCCCTTACTGGCAAGGTACTTCCTGACTTCAGGGACAAAGCATTAATGGGACCAATCCAGAAAAAGGGCTCTTGATGTTCAGGTTTCTTGTTGTGAACCAAAGGGCTGATAGCTGGTGTTTATATTTTCCCTTTAAGGCTGAAGAGTTAGCACCTTTATAGATAAGGGAAGTCCTGTTTGTAAACTCAATTGCATTTGCACAAAACAGTGCAGTTAGCCTACCCCTTCCTGCCTTAAATGCTTGTGCTCATTTCTCTTCCTTAGTAAATGTCCTTTGTGCCATCCCCCCCCCCCAAAATAGGGCCCTATCTTCAGACAGATATCCTTTTTTTCCGATGATTTTCTTAATGGCATCTAGGAACTCATCTGCTGCTTCTTGGTTAGCAGAAACTGCTTCTCCTGTTATCTTGACATTTCTTAAGCCAAAGCATTTTCTAAAATTATCAAACCATCCTTTGCTGGCATTAAATTTTCCAGTTTTAGATCCTTCACCTTCCTTTTGCTTTAAGTTTTCATATAATGACTTCATAATTGCTCAAATTGTTTTAGAGTCTATAGGTATACCTTTCTTATAGCAATTCTGTACCCATATAAAAGTTGCATTTTCAATATAAGATAAGGTATTTCACAAAATTTTTGTGCCACTGGTATAGCTGTAGCAAAGGCTTCACAAAGTTCTTTTTTTCATGGTCCTGACACTGGATTCATTTATCTTCAAATGACATGCAACCAGAGCTGTAATATTTTAAATAATATTTTAAAGATGAGATCACTGAGATTACTGAGACCTGGACAGGCTTTGTGATATGGCTAGCTGGGAGCAGAGCTGTTGCCTCCAAAGCCCAGACTCATTCCATGAGGTTAGGAGTCCACGAATGTAGAAAACTGTGTTTTCCCATGTGTCATTCATCAGGCTGTTCCAGCTCTGGACTTGTTTCACATGGTCCTTCTTTACTCTGGACACAGATACTGGCAGGGTCAGTGTGAGTTCCCAGTGCCTGGCAAGTGCCAGAAGCCATCAGTTGTCCCCCAGCCTTTGCTGCCCACCTTGTAAAGGCAAGTCTCAGGGGTGGAAGGTGGGGGATTGCTGGCCAGCTCTTTCTTTTAAGATTCTTTGCTTGCATTGTATCAACCTGTTTCCAGGGGCTTTTGTTTCATTGTCTTTAGTTTAGGGTTGAGTGTGTGTGCATGTATGTACATGTGTTCATGACATTTGTGTCTGTCACTGGACTTGACAAATGTTAACAGTGTGTCATATTTACTTTGGGTTTTCTACATAGTAAAACATTACAAATAAAGTTACAATGTTCTCTGTTTTAATTCCTGGATGAGTTTCCTTCTTTCTCTCTTGCTGTGGTTCGAATGTTTGTCTCCTCTGAAACTCCTATTGAAACTTAATCCCTGCTATAATAGTATTAAGAGGTAGAGCCTTTAAGAAATGATTGGGTCATGAGGGCAGAGCCCTCATGAATAGATTAATCGATTCGTGGATTAATGGGTTATCATGGGACTGGGTCTGTTATAAAAGCCAGTCTGGCTCTCAGTGTGCCCCTGTGACCATGTGACACCTTCTGCTATGTTATGACACAGCACAAGGCCCTCACCAGAGGCTGACCAGATGCGGCTGCCTGATCTTGAATTTACCAGCCTCCAGAACTGTAAGAAATAAACCCCTTTTCTTTATAAATTACCCAGTCTCAGGTATTCTGCTACAGCAACACAATGTGGACTGCATCTCTCAAGGACCACCCGTTGACCTCAGAGACTATAAGAATCAGAAAGGATTTGGAGGAGTCTTATCTACCCCTTGATGTTTGCAGATGAGGAAACAGAAGGGAAATGATTTGCCCACAATCTGATGCTCAGGTAGGCTGGGATTCCGCTCAGGGCACCCCCCATGTAGAGCACTGTGACAAAACAGCCAGGTGGGGGGACACCAGAGCATGAGACCAAGCCTGGGTTCTCCAAGTGCTCTCCATCCTGTGGAAAGACATAAAGAGACCACAAAGATAGAGGATCCAGCTTCCTCATGGTTCCATCTCTGCACGGTGTCAAAGTAACAAAAAAAAAAAAAAAAAAGGAAACTTCAGTCCAGCCTCCTTTATAAAGGAAAAGAAGCTTAAATCTCTATGGTGGTGTTTCCCCCAAAATATCAAGGGGGTAATGCACTCATAAGACACAGCAAACTTTGTGGAGTTTCTCCATCTCTTTTGCACCAAATCCCAGTGCAGGTCACTGTTCCCTATGTACTCTGTCCCAACCTGTGTCCTCCCAAAGCTCTCGCCAGCACAAAGCTCCCCTTTCTCCCCTCTTCTTTGGACTCAGCTCTTTAAAAAAAATGATTTATTGAGGTATAGTTCACATGCCATGCAATTCACCCATTTAAAGTGTACAATTCAATGGTTTTTAGTAAATGTAGAGATATGTACAACTGTCACCATAGCCCATTATAGAACATTTTCATCAAGTCGAAAAGCAGCTCCACATTCTTTAGCTCTCATTCCCCTATCTCCCCAGAGCACCCCCTCAGCCCTGGGCAACCACAGATCTACTTTTTGTCCCTGTATCTGTTTAGATTTCCCTGTTTGGGGCTCAGCCCTTTTTAAGATTATCAGCCAATTTAGCCATTGAGTTTTCTCACTTGGCCTCTCCTCCCCAAGAACCTGCAGGACCCTGAGGTCCAGGGACTCACCCAGCAGTCAGGCTTCCTCCCTCCCCAAAGATAAAGTGTGGCTGGGAGGGAGCTTGCAATTTAATAACTTTCCCATTGCATTGCCAGCCATGCAAACAGCGAGCTCTGTCAGGACACACGTTGACTTACTTGCCCCCATGCTGCAACAGAGGCATCACCAGCAGGCTTTCGAGAGAGGGGTGACTTCCTCTGGAGAGGACAGGGCAGGACCTCACAGAGAAGTGGGATTGGAGCCAATGGTGGAGATAAATAAGGAGAAACCAGTCACAAGTGGGGAGGAGCCTTGCTGAATGAGGGAGCATAGGAACCGGGGCAACAGGACCTCAGGGCTGTGTGGGAAGTGGCCGTTCTCCAAAGTGGATGAGCAGGAGGAGCTGAGGGGTGAGGCTGGAAGGCTAGTGAGAGCCAGTGCTTATGGTGGTGTTATTTCATTACTGTCCCCTTAAGGAGAAAAATTTAATTTGAATTTAATTTCTCCCTAATGAAAGAAATTAAGTAGTAAGAAATAAAATTTTGTTGAGTGGGGTTGAAATTTGATAGGCCACAATCTATTGTAATGTTAATATTTTTTACTTCCCAGAACCAGTTTCCACCCCTTTGGAGGTTAGGCCTCATTGAGAATGCATCGCCTAATAAATACTTACTCATAGACATCTCAGAGTAACCCCATGAGGTGGGCACTAATATGACAGTCCCTGTGGTACAGATGTGGAAAGGCAAGCAAGAGTTTGAAGGATTCGCCCAACATCCCACATTTAGTGACTAGCAGAGCCAGGATTTGAACCCAGGCAGTGCAGCTCTGCAGCTCAAACTCTAAGCCTCACACTGAACTCTCTTTTGGGCCTGAAGTCAGGCCTGCTGTCCTCAGCCCCAGGAAGACACTGACCCTGCACCCTGTGCCTGAGGATTCTTGGGCCTGGCCTCACCACACGGCTGAGTGATCCCCTGGCAAACACTCAGAAGGAAGACGTCAGGTGGCAGAATGTTCTGGAAAGAGCATGGGCTTTGAAGTCTGGCCCACCTGGGCTCAAGTTTGGTTCTGCCACTTCCTGTGTGACTTCTGCCCACGTAACTTGTCTGAGCCTCAGTTCTCTAATCACAGGGCAGCTGTGAGTATGAGATGACTCACAGAACTGCTGTGCACACTGATGAGTGATGAAGATGCTGGAGTCCTTCTCGGTGGGGCTGGGGGAGGGCGCGGCTCATCCTCTCCTCCGTCTCCTGCTGGGTGTGGGAACAGAGAAGCCAAGTGGGTGGGCAGCTGGGCATGAGGCTGAAAATGATCTCTTGTTCACAGTGAAGGACCGTGGGGTGGAGGCATCTGCTGCTCTCAGGGACTGCTGCTTCCCACAGGGCTCAGATCACACGGTCCTCACCTAGGCAGCAGGTGACAGGTGCACCTGGGGCCTGGTCAGGCTCTAGAGAGTAGCCTGTTCTCCCTGTCGTTGTCCTCAGGTGGCCCTCAGCTCCCCCTGGGCAGCCCAGCCCTCTGGCCAGTCCAGACGTGCCCTGTGCCTTGATGGGCAGTTGAAAGCTAGACTGCAGTCTTCGGGTCGTGGTCTGTGAGCTCTCTCCAGCTCTGCTCCACGCTGTACCTTTCCCAGCGGCCTCATTTTAAAGCAAAGCAATAAAAAACAAACAAAAAAAAGGTGAAAGAAATCTGTGCCTCAGCCAGCCAGCCAGAGGGAAGCTGGTGTTTCTCATGACAACTAGGATGAGGATATCAGAGAGAACTCGTGTGTTTATTCTGCCCATTCCTCCTCCTGCTGACATCCCAGCTCTGTCCTGGGCAATCATCCCTGACCTCCAGAGACATAGGAATCACAGCCTTGATGGCACCTCATGGGGCAGTTTCCAGACTTCAGGGGATTGTTGGGTTTGCCGAGGAGGAGGTGCAGGGATGTGGGGACAGACACTGAGATGGGGGCCCACACCTGCATTCTCCCAGTGGGCTCCCCACCCCAACTGCCTAGCAGAATTGCTCAGAGTGGTTTTAAAACTCTCCAAGCTTCAGTCTCACCCCAAATCATTTATGTAAGAATCTTTGAGGGGCTGGGCCTGAGTCACTGGAATTTTGTAAAGTCCCGTAGGTAACTGCAGTGTGTGGCCAGGGCCTGCTATGAAAATGCAATGCCAAGGCTTTTGCCATAGGCAGGATGTTCTGGTGCTTTCCAGATGCCAAAATGGCACCACCTGCCTCCCAGAGCCACAGTGTACCTGGGTGATCATTCTGGACTAGGCTGGCTCTTTCATGCGTCCACAATTAGCTGGTGAATGGTGGCTGGGGCTAATGGCATGACATGTGTCATCCTGTTTAATTCTCACATTTCACAACCATCACACAAGGTGGATATTTTTATCATTCCTCTTTTACAAATAAGGAAACTAAGGCTCAGAGAAGTTCCGTAACTTGCCGAAATGCCTCTCTTGGTCAGTAACTGAGCTGGGATTCTAGTTCAGTTCTCTTCAACTTTTAGGCTTCTGAGCTTAACTTGTATCACACCCACTAGTTTAGCCAAACGCATTCAACCTTTTCCAATGACCCCATAGTTGTCTCAATGCAAGGTGCTCGTGTTTGTATGGAACATTCTAGAGTGACTGCCTGGCCCTTGAGCATGGGCTTCTCACAGCAGTCCTGGAAATCAGGACTATTTCCCTAACTCCGGCCTACACCTTCAGACAGCAGACAGATGACGGGCTCTGTCCGCGCATCCTCAGTTGGAAGGCAGTGAAGTGCTCTTGTGCATCGAGGACGTGATCCTGCCTGAGTCCACATTATTAAAACGCTGATACTAGGGCCGGTTCCCGATAGTCACAGCCTGTGATCTGAGGTTGGGGCAGAGAAATCCTCACGTGGTTCTGAGTTTGTGACAGATGTGTCTGCGCAGAATCTGGGCTTGTTTTGTACAAGCCCAGAAAGCTTGTTTTGTAGAAGCCTTTTGGCTTCTTCCTGTTTCCGCTTCTCTGGGGAAAGATTAAATTGATGCAGCCTCTGAGCTCTTCAGCACTTGCCTTTCTCAACACGACCAGGGGAACATTTAAATCTGGTCTTTGAAAGTTTACCTCCAGGCTTAGAGGAATCCATTTTTGTTTGTCTACTGATTATTCATTAAATAATGCAACAAATACATATCAGGGCCCTGCACTTGCTATGATAGGTGAGACAAAGATGAGTTAAGCATTAACATTATCCTTTTCCTGGCTATATTTTTGGATCATTTTATTTTTAAAATTATCTATGAGGGGCCTCAGTCCAGCTCTGTCTACCTTTGAGAGTCTGAGGAGTGGGAGCATCACCACACAGAGAGCAAGTGGCACCACTGGGACCTGGATCCAGGTTTTCTTGATCACAATTCCAAGATTCCCCTACCTCAAGTCTGAGTGTGTTTTCCTACTGTATCAGACTCATTTTCTAAAATCGCTCTCTCTTTTTTTTTTTTTTTTTTTAGGGGAAAAAAAGGGAAATGGTGATCCTTCCATTTGAAGAAAGGCAATGAGTGTTATTAGTAATTCACCACCCACTCATCATCCATCCAACATTTGATGATTGAGCGCTGGTGATGGCCAGGCCAGGGCTGGGCACCTGGGCTGTGGGGATGAGTAGGAGGTCTGTGCCCTCAAGGGGCTTTCACAGTCTTGATGACAGAGGTGGGAAGGAGCACTATTTTGGGAGCTGGGCTGGAGGATGCACGTGTCTCAGGAACTCAGAGGAGGGGATCTACCCCAGCTGGGGGACCTAGGGGGACTTAGGCAGGATCAGGGGTGGGCAAAGCACATCAACTGAGCTTGGAAGGGAGACAGGCTGGTTAGGAGGGGCTGAGTGAGGGGAAGGATCAACACATACAAGGATGTGGAAATGTGAGAGCTTGCTAGAGTCAGGAACGGATGACAGTGACCTTGATCTGACTCCAACAAAGCCCCCTGGTTGGGGAATGGTAAGAGAATCAGGAATTGCAAAGGATCTTATATGCCAGGAGAGGGAATTTGAGTTTGAACCTAGAAGAAATTTTCAAGAACTTTAATTATGACTGGATATATGTTTTAGAGAAATCACACTGGGTGGTAAGGAGAATGGATTGGAGGTGAAGGGGGAAGAGGGATGGATTAGGAGGCTCCAAGATACTTGGAGCACCTTCTGTGTGACAGTTCTGAGTTCATTACTGCTGTCCCCATTATCTTCTAACAAGTTGGACTTGGAGAGCATCACCTTGAGCCCCTGTAGACACCCCCTGCATGAGTTTTCCTACAAGGGAGATGGTTCCATCATTTCAACACCAGGTTCCAAGTGCTGCCTGGAGATTTACTCATGATGCACTGGGAAGGCAGGAGGCAGGTGTGGAACTTGAAGTTTGGGGTTTGAAGGTTAGGGCGTTTGGGGTGAGCTTTAAAAGATGAGTAGGGTTTGGGACAGTGGGCAGTGGACTGGGAAGGGAATCGTGGGGAAAATTTTGCAGGCAGGGGGATCACTTTGTGCACAACATAAGGAGAATAAGCTAGGGCATGGCTCATGTGAAATTTATATACTTTTTTCTTTCAAGTGTATCTGCATCAATTAATCCATTCTTGATTAATTGAAGTCATTAGTGATTGATGCAAGTTCATGTTTATTGAGTGCTAAATTTTGTGGCAGTGCCAAAAAACCCTGTTCCTCCAAGGCTTTTCCTTGGAGCGTTGGTTCTGCAAGACATTAATGAGTATCACATATTAAAAGGTTCCTGCTCAAATATATTGGGGGAATGTTAGCCTTTCCAACATTCCCAACAGGACTATCTGACAGTGAAAACTTATGTTCTGAACCACTGGAACAAAGAGGTTTGAGCAGGTGAGAAGGAATCTTTATCAGATACGAGGCCCTGCTCCCAAGACCGTATTCTCTCACCCACCCCCTGTGCAGGTAACTACTCTATGCTTTGTGTCCCCACTGTGCCTGCAGAGACTGGCATCATGGCACCAGAACCACTGCAAAGCATGGGTTCGCTCTCTCCAACCCAGATTGGTGACTACCTGAGGGCAGAGACCGGCCCATACCCGTCTCTGCTCCTCAGTGCATAGCTGGTGGCTTGGTGCTGCCCCTCTGCCCATCTCTGGCCATTTCCAATGTCTGGAGTGTCCCTGGCCATGGCATGGTCCGAGGCCATATCTATCTCCCATTCACTGAGATCCCTTGGACACTCTGTATGGCCCTTGCACATGATCATTCCATCCTGGGACCATCCCACGGCTGGTACAGTCTCTCCCAACCTGTCCCTGCCAACTCCCTGTTCTCTCCTAACTCTCTGTGAACACAAGCTCCAAGGGCCCAGCAAGCTTCAGGCTCCAGCCCACTCTGGTTTTGGAGTTTGTGACAGAAGCTAAGCTCAGAAGGAGGTCTGTGGAATGCAAAGGGAAAGAGAACCCAATCCTTTGACTGCTGGCCAGAGCCCTTTGTGGGAAGCACAAAAGAAAGGGCATGTGAGCAAGATTCTAGGTTGAATCTTGTATCCCTAAAATAGCTGCTATAATAGCATTGTGCTGTGATTATTGAAAGCTTGAGTTGGCAATTGATTTTAGGCTGAGGGATCAATGTGAGAGAGATTGCAATGTAGGATGATGAAGAAGCCATCTGTGACCCCCATGCTCATGAAGCAGCCACGTCTACCTCTACCACAGCCCCTGTCACCTTATTGTCATCGTACGTCTGCTGTCTGTTGTGCCACTGTGACCTCCCAGAGGCGAAGGGCCATGACCGGCTTATCTTCAGCAGTGACTGGCGTGTAGTAAGTGCTTGATTTATGGTGCTCACAACATGCCTTACTTTATAGTGAAGGAACAAAGCAGTTACGTTTCTTGGCTACAAAATTAGTAAGGTGGTAGAGAGATCCAATCCCAAATCAGTCTCACTGAAGTCTGGGACAGTTAGAGAAAGTCTGTCTATGCATGTGGGGTTCCAGCTGTGTCATTACGTTATTGTCAGTTCTGAGAATCAGCTTTGCCCCAGGCTCCGGGCAACTCTGGTGCCCCCTCATACTGGGAATGTTCCCTTTTCTGACCTAGGTGCTATGAGAAATCATCATCCCAGCTCAAGATTCTTAACACGCCCCTCCTAGTATCTGAACCATATCCTCATATATCTCATTGGGCATCGACTTCCTTTGTAGAATTCTTGCTACAACAAGCTGTTAGTGCTTCCTGAGTGTTACCAGGTCTAAGAGAGTTTGGAAAAGCAACATGAAGGCGTGGATGGGGCAGTTGGCTTGCTTCATCCACACACACAGTGACTTGCATCCATGTGCAAGCCAGTGCAATTGAAATTAAGTTTTGGAAAGGTAAATATTGTCTGAGGGTTATAACCAGTGAGATTATTTGCAAATCATTGACACAGACCATTCATGTTGCCTGTGCTGATCATGAGCTTTTGGGATTTGGACACCCTGACTCTGATACGAAAAGAAGGAGAATAAACCTGAGTGGCCATCTAGTGTTACAGAAAGGATCCCAGCCCTGAATTGCAGCTATACTCTTTACCCATCTTGCTGCTAAATCTCCTGGAGCCTCAGTTTCTTCATTTACAAATTGGGCTTCATGGATACTTCTTTTTCTACAATTTCCTTTGAAAATTCTCTCCCTTGGTTGATAGAAATACTCTTCTCTTCTTACTCCGCAGTATAGCTATAAGTAGATAAGCCATGCTCACTTAATTTAACTAACACTTTTTAGTGTGTTACATGTATAAAATGATTTGATACCCACACTCTAGGTACTATTATTATATCTATTTTACTTAAAAGAGACACAGTGGTTAGATAACTTGCGTAAGATTATAAAACAAGAAAAGAAGTGGAGTCAGGATTTGAATCTGAACCAATTATGAGCCATGTTGCAGCACATGGCAACCCACTCTGTTTACTCCTTTGTTGTTGATGGCTTAAGGGGTGGGCATCTAACCCAAGCTGACCATTAGGAGTTCTTTCCTTGGGTTTGCAATTGGGATTTAAGCAATTATTGCTTTTCTTTAACCTCCATCTCTTATCATTCTATTTCTATACCTTTATACCAACTGCAACAATTCCTCAACTCCACCAGGACTTTTAATCTATTGATAATATTAGTCTTACCAAGTTTCCCGTGTGCAAGTTGATTAGGAAAGAAGTAAACCCTGAAATTTAGAATGGGGACACCTGGTTGGACCCGCACGAAACTGACCGTATTGATATCCTAGTTGACCTGATCTTCTCTTGCCAGTAGAGGTAGCTTGCCCTTTGCTGTCTGAGATTAATCTTCCTTTGATTGAAAATCCTGTGATAACCTCACCTGAGGCAGATGCTAATTCTCCCAAAAAACCCTACAATAGCCATTCCTTATTTCTAGCTGACACAAAATAAAATTAAATTATGATGGGGCAGGAGCAGCTACACATGATGACACGGGATAAAATAGCTTAAACACAAAATAAATGTTAAGACATTGCCAATATATATCAGAAATCTGGGGAACATGAGTAAGAGTAGATTCTAAGGATATTAGAACAAGGAAAACAGAATATAACACTATATCAAGATGAACTAATAGGTATGGGTACACTTTCTAAAGAGTCAGAATTTAATATATTATGTCATGCAACTGGAGGTGGCTCTAACAGCTTACTAGTTGGTTGTCTGGAACTTAGACTTAATGGTGGACTATGTTTAATAAGTTTGAGATGTTAGAGTTTCTCTGGCATGATATGGAGGAAAAAATCCAAAGGATTAGAGAAAAATAAATGTTGGAGTAGATGTATCATGTCTGACCTGCGCACTCACCTCTAACTATGTTCTACAACACAGTTGTGCCACCAAGACTCTCCCTTAACTGAGGTGTTGAGGAATACAGTAGTGAGGAAGCACAGGCATCCTTGAAAATCTCTGATTGTTCCTTTTAGTAGGCCGAGTATGACAATAGGGGAATCCTATTGAGATGGGCTCTTCGATTTCATTGGAGATTGTAGGAACCTGGAGTAGGAGGTCAAAAGGCAGCACTTCTTCCCGGACAAAGACAAGATGGGTGCATTTACAGTAAAGGCAGCAAGGACGTATTGATATTCATAAAGCCTTGGCCTGCAGGTATCTTTGGCCATGGCTAATAGATCATAGTGTTTCTAGGAATTAAACAGATGCCCCAGATATTAGAGTACTTAGTGATCTAATATAAAAGAAAGAAAAAAAACCAATAACCTTAACTTGAGTTGCCACAGTGGAAAGTTATGACCTCTCGCCCAGATTCTAGACTAAGTCCACAAATTGAAAGCATCTCCAATAAAGAGAAGACGAGGTCCCTCTGAGGAAGGATCATGCAACATTGTTATAAGTACATGTATTTGTAAATATTCCTCCAAGCCTTTTTCAAAGAAACGTATGGCCATTTATTTACAGGGTGACTATACACTGGGGGAAAAAAATGCCCAAACCTTTTGAAGATTATTAGACATTGGCCCTGAATTTACCTAATTTCTGAGAACCCAAAATGTTACTGTTGCCCACCGGTCAAAGTGGGGATTATGATAGTCAGGTAATAAATGAAGTCTTGACTCATATCCAACTCAGAGTAGGCCCAGCTGTTCCATGAACTTACTTGTGCTCATTTCCCTATTTCTTCAGTATAATTGGAATAAAAATACCTGGCAATTGGAAGAATCTCTGTTTTGGGTCTGTGAATCAAGGTGTGAGAGGTTTTCTGGTAAGAAGGGGTTAAGCAAAGATCCTTGGAACTTTCAACTCCCATCCTACCAAGATTGTAAACCAGAGTGACACTTTCCCCTGGGAGGAATTTCAGTTTAATGTCACCATCAAAGTCTTGAAAGACACAGAAGTGATGATATCTGTCACTGTTGCACTTAACTCTCCAGTTTGGTCTATCCAAAAATCAGATGGGTATTAGAGAATGTCTGTGGAATATCATAAACTTAATCAGTTTGGGCTGTAATAGCAGCTGCTGTTCCAGATGTAGTATCTTTACGGGAACAAATCAACATGACCCCTTGCACTCAGCATATAGCTACTGATCTAGCCCTTTTTTCCCCAACCAGTTTAAAGACCACCAGAGGCAGTTTGCTTAGACCTGGCAAAGCTGACAGTACCCCATTACAGGTTTGTCACAGAGCTACACCAATTCTCTTGCTGTCATTATATAATACATAGAACTCTTGATGATTTGACATTCCACAAAATATATTAACACTGGCTTGCTATGTTGATTACATTATGCTAACTATATTTGGTGAGTTAGAAGAAGCAGCAAGTGTTTTTGATGCCTTAGAAAGATATAAGTAAATTAGAGAGTAGAGGCCAAATCCTGCAAAAACTGAGGTCTTTCTACCTCAGAGAAGGTAGAAATATGGGTGTTAAATGGTCTTGAGAATGTTGAGATATCATCTCCAAGGTGAAAGACACGATGCACCTCACACTACCTACCTTGAAAAAAATAATGCGATGCAATAGGATGCATGGTAGGTCTTTTTGGATTTTGGAGGTAACATATGGCACATGTGAAAATTGCCAGTT
This sequence comes from Lepilemur ruficaudatus, assembly GCA_963574885.1. Classification (NCBI taxonomy): domain Eukaryota; kingdom Metazoa; phylum Chordata; class Mammalia; order Primates; family Lepilemuridae; genus Lepilemur; species Lepilemur ruficaudatus. The sequence goes on from CAUYRT010053540.1 coordinate 80,952, forward strand.
TCAACTGGAGACCAGAGCAAGAGAAGGTTCTGTGGCAGGTTCAGGCTGCAGTACAAGTTTTACTACCACTTGGGGCTCATAATTCAGCAGATAGGATGATACTTAAAGTATCCATGGAAATAGGAAGGCTGCATGAAGCCTCTGGACAGCAGCAATAGAAGAGTCACAGTACAGACCTTTGGGACCTTATAGTAAGTATATTCTCTCTTCCCGAAGTACTATTTTTCTCTTAAGAAACATATCCTATCTTGCTCCTGGGCCTTGTGAATGCCCAACTATGAGATATCTGGGGACCACGTGGGCTGAGTTTTCCATCATGTATTGAGTGTTTCTGACCCACCTTGGCAGTACACAGCAGTGATCTATCATCTAGTGGAAACAGTACATGAGAGTCTGAGCTTGGGCAGGTTTGGAAGGTACAGATAAGTTGCATGAGCAGATGACTCAGGCTCTTTTAACACTGTAGCTTTGCCTCCTTGCTCTCAATCTGTGGGCTCAGCAATGTGGACCTGCCATTACCAAGACTGGCGTGGCTAACATTACTGCTAAGTGCCCAATTTTCCACATGTAGAAAGCAGCAATAAACCCCTGATATTGCACCATTCCCTGGGGAATTGGCCAGCCACCAGGTGGTATGTTCATTATGTTGGACCCCTTCCACCATGAAGGGGATGGAGGAACATCCTCACTGGAATAGACACATACTGTAGGTACATATTTGCCTTTCTTGCTTACAGCATTTATGATAGCACCACTGTCCTCACACTCATGGAATGCCTTATCCACCATCATGCCACCATCATGCCCAGCTCTGTTTCTGAACAAGGAACACATTTCCCAACAAAGGAGGAGCAACAATGGGTCATGTCCATGGGATGATCAGGTGTTACTCACCTCTCCTTAGCCAGAAGTCTGACCTATTGAAATGTGAATGGCTTACTGAAGATGTATTTATTGTTAGGAGACAACACCTTGAAGATTTCGGGTTCTGTATTACAGGATGCAATATAGGTTTCGCAGTATATGTTTTGCATCAGAGACAATTATACGGCCCTATCTTTTCCATTGCCAGAATATGTGTGTCCAGAAATGAAGGAATGGACCTGAGAGCAGTACCTCTGTTAATAATCCACTTGCAGAGTGTTTGTTTCCATTCCAACAACTTAGAGTTCTGATGGCCTGAAAATCATAGTCCCCAAGGAGACGGATGACGTTAGTAGAGCACACAGCAATTGGACACAACAAATGGTGGTGATAAATAAAATTCCCTGATGCAAAACACACTGAAATTGTGTGCTTATCTGTTACAGTGGGTAATGTCACCAAATCTAATACCCCCTTTCTATGAGCAGCAGAAACTGGTGTCTGATACTCTCCAGGGGAAAATAATGTTACAGAAAAAAACTAGCCACATAACTGAGGGACACAGTCACTATAAAAGAAAGGCAAGAATATGAAAGTCAGCTGTAGTATAAAAATAAAAACTAATGGTCTGGACAGGTCATAAATTCAAAAAAAGCATAATAAATTTTCCCATGGAGATAAGAGAGGATGTTGGTAATAGGAAGAGGAGGAAGAAGTTAATAAAACAGAATCAAATTGAAATGCATAGTGGGAAAGTTATGATGTTAAACTAAAGGACACAATAGATGGCCTCTGTGGCTGAATGGCTATAGTCAAAGAACAACGTAGCTGAAAGGCCAGCATGAGGAACTCTCCCAGAGGACGTCAGGAGGGAATAACAAGTTGAAGAAATGTCCGTAATCTTATACTGGACATTCCAGAAAGAAAGGCAAACATAAATGGAAAGGAGAGAGTAGTTGAAGAAATAATGACTTTGAAGTTTTTGGAATTAAAGAATGATCAAAACTCATGATTGTAGCTGGGCATGGTGGTGTGTGCCTATAGTCCTAGCTACACAGGAGGCCGAGGCGGGAGGATTGCTTGAGCCCAGGAGTTCAAGGCCAGCTTGGGCAATGTAGTGAGAACCTGTCTCTAAAAGAAATTTTTAAAAAAATGAAATAAATAAAACCTCTGGCTGAAAGTCTTCATTGAGTGTAAGACAGAGCAGACAAAGAAAACAGACACTTTTTACATGTTAGAGCAAAATTTAAGTGTATCAGAGAAAGATAACAGATAACATTTCTCCAGTGCTGTTATCTGGCAGGCACTGTCCTGTTCCCTTCACACACAGGAGCTCATTTAGCCCTCAGAGAAACCCTCAGATGTGGGAACTCCTGTGATCCACACTTTGCACACAAGGGCACTGGAGGACAGGCAGTTCAAGTGCCTTGCCCCAGATCCCATAGGCAGGACATGTGGGAGCTGGGACTGGAAGCCAGGGGTGTCTTATTCCAGAGCCTGGGATCTTAAGTACCAGGCTCTCTTGCTTCTTGAAAAACTTCCAGGGAGAGGGAGAGAGAGAGAATGAGAGAGAGTGAGAGAGAGAGAGAGAGAGAGAGAGAGAGAGAGAGAGAGAGAGAGAGAGAGAGAGAGAAGATAGATCTAAAGACTAAAGAATGAAATACATCTTGGCGTTAGACATCACAACAATAACGTTGAGAGCAAGAAGACAGTGGAGAAATAATTTCAAAACGTTACAAGAAAAAATACCTTGTAATGTAGAATTAGCTAAATCAGATTTAAAGAGGTTAAGTAAATTGCACGAAAAAATACACATAGCAAGGGACAAAGCAGTCTTGGCTGTGGTCCATTAATCTTTCTTTATACTGCTGCCACTAAATGCTGTGGTGAATTGTGACTTTGACAGCATTTTTCTCTGAAAGTCCAATTGACTGCTTGGGATGAAGGGTGGAGGGTAAATGATGGTTCAGTTGGGCTCAAACTTTTATCCTCCCTGCCTCCGAGAGCTGCTGAGCCAAGGCTATGGGACCAAAAGCTGAGGCTGTCATTAATGTTAGATAAACCCAGATGCCTCCTCGCCACTCAGGCTGGCAGGCAGAGATAAATGCAAGAGAAAATCATATGTGCACATGAATTTTATGATGCAATTTACATGCTATAAAAATGGACAGGATGAACATTCTGGAAAGCTCCTGAGATGATTATAAAGTGAATGATTAGGTTCCATTTCTACTCAAGCTAAATATACTCAACTGGGCTCATGCTGATCAGCCTTGACATCAGACATGTGGTTTGGTGTTTGCATTAAGAATTTATCATTACAAAAGTTATTCAATGGCAATTTACCCTCATTCTAATATCCACTAAAGGCCCACCATCCTGGAACCATGCCATTTTGAGTTAGATGAGGTTTTTTACTAGAGTTCTTAATTTGTAGATGAAGAAACTGAGACTCAGAGAAAATGGGTGGTTTTTCCTGAGGTCATCCAAATAGTAAAAGACGTCCAACGCTTGAACTCCTATTTATCCAATGATTCCACATATGTTTGCTTATTGAGAGCCTACTATATTTGTAAGAAACTATTCTAGGTACTCGGGTACAGCAGTGAACAAGATAGACATGGTCTCTGCCATCAAAAATTTGCTTTCTAGAAATGAAAGAATAGAAAATTAGTATAGGTGCAAACCAACAAATACCCAAGATAATTAAGATGACAATAGGTGTGAAAACAACAGAAGAGAGTGATGATGTAGGAGGTGGTGGGGAGGGAGTCAAGCTACTTTAGACTGAGGGAAGAGGGAGGACTCCATGAGAGGTGTTATTTGAAATAAGATTTAGCCATTGAAAATGTGGTAGCTGATTGCTCCAGTGGAGAGAAAAGTGAAGCGATGGTCCCAAGGCAGGGGAAAGCTTGGCAGGTTGGAATAGATCAGTAAATGTCTCTGAAATAAAATGAATGAGAAAAAATGGTCCAGGATGAGGTGAGAGAGATGCACTTGGGCTAGCTTGTGCAGGACCTTATAGATTATGGCAAAATGTTTAGATTTTATTCTGGAGGTGATGAAAAGTTATTGAAGAGTTTTAAACTGAATAATGTCATAATCTGATTTGCATTTTCCAGCAAGATAACTCTGGCTACTGTGCAGAGAGATAGTTGTAATGGGGCAAAAGGCAGACCAATTAGGGGGAAATTTACTCAGCAACAAAAACCATGTTTCTAGCTAACCTCTGAAGTTCTTTGCGATCCTATTATCCCATTATGTGAGATTTATCCAAAGTAACCAAGTCAGTTTTTTTTTTTGCTTGCACCAAGTTTCAACCATTTTTCATGGTACAAGAAGAAATGTATAAAGCAAAAAATGTTAAGATTGTTTATTCACACAACAGATTTTGCTTGTGTTCCTGCTAGGCACTATGCCAGACAGTGGATACAAAGAGGGGAAAGATGTGGTCCCAGGTGCAGAGTGTGGTGGGGGAGACCAGTGAGTTAGTGCTATTTGTGCAGAGTGGACACTCAGCTTGGCAGCAGCCTGGCATTCTGCAAAAGCCAGGTGTACTGGCATAAAGACCTGTCTGGGAGACAAAAGACCCATATTTGAGCCTTGGAAATGCTTTTTATGAATCTTGTGTGATAAGCATGAGAGTGCCAGACTAAGAAGGGAAGGAACCTTTATCTAGGAAGAACAATCAGCCTTTGCAATGGCAGGTAGATAATGGACTGTGGGGAGTATTAGAATAATTGCCAGTCATTCGGTCTGGCTGGAGCACAGAGTAAGGGTGTGCAGGGAAATTGTCAGGGGAGGGAGTGGAAGAAGTTAAAATGTGTGATAGATAAGAGCCCAGGCTTTCTTCTGTCTGAGAGATTATGCCTTGAATCCTGGCTCACAATCTAGGTGTCCATGGGTGATGCATAAGTCAGGACTCTTGCCTGAAAAAAATAAAAATAATAATAAAAAAAGACTTACCTAAGCTCCTTAACCAAATAGGAACATTTGTCATTATTTTTCAGAGCTATGTCAAAGGACAGATATAGCTGGGCCTCTTGTATGAACCAAAACCACAGTTTGTAGAACAGTAAAAAAATCTAAAATATTTTCCATCCTTCATCTAGTTTTTTTTTTGTGTGTGTGTGTCTATTGAATAATTTTCACTGCAAGCTGATTCACTTGCTTCTCAGTCCTCAAGGCTACAAATGACTCCCTAGTTTATATCTTCTCTCTTCAAGATACAGGATGTGGCAAGAACAACAGATTCAAATCTAATTTCCAAGGAAAAGCATTATTATTATTATTATTAGATCAATATGGGTAAAGTACTCAATCCAATTATCTGTTATTGGAACCCAGGAGGGTTGGGCCAACTTTATGACAAGTTCTGGGCCACTCTTGTGCTCATGTGGCTCATGAACTAAATTATATAATACTCGTAGCAACATGCCTGGCATGTGGTGATTGTTGCATAAAGGCTAATTTAGATGAAGTTAGAGGTGTAGGCAGGGGACAATATATGAAGGGTCATGTTAAGGTCTATTTATATTTTATAGTGAAAAACAATGCCTAGCACACTATTTGACACAGAATAGAGGATCAATAAATGTTATCTGTTGTTATTATTGTGTCAAAATGGCCTGTTTATGTTTTTGTTTTCCCTCTATCCTGTTAGTTTCTTGGCTGCTGAGACTGAGTTGGATACGTGTCTGTAATCTCAGCACCTTGGACAGCTCTTAACTGAGCTGAGCTGTAACCAACGCTTCCAACCGTTGGCTGGGGCCCTCTTCTCAAATGACCTGCCTATTGCCTCCCATTCCCTTCCTCTACAAGCTTGAACTTTTTAAAGCATTACAGCCAGGTCCAACTAAGACTTAGTCCACTATTCCCCTGAATACCTCATTTTTGATGGCTGGAACTCACTTCCATGAGAATCTCAAACCCTTCATCCCTCATCCCTCATCCCTCAGTTTTAGATTTATCCTTCTTCCAACCAACCCATGTTAACAAGACTCCAGCCTGCTTTGCAGCTCATGGTGCCTGGCTTGTCTCACTGCACGGGCACATTTGCTAGTTAGCACATTTGCTGCTTTAATTAGACTAGTTTTGACAAGCTCTGAAACTTTGTTTTTGATTTTGCTCTTTGGGATGATTTAGAGCACTATAAAACTGTGTAATTGTTGTGGGCAGGTCACATATCCACCAACATCCATCTGCTTTCTCAGAAAACTGACTATCCTAAGCTTGGAATGGAGCGTGGAAAGCACACAGTAAAAAGAGATTGCCATCAGTTAATGGCTTTTCTCATGGCAAGCAGTTTTCTTTTTCTACCTCTTGTGTTCTTGGCAGTATCCTGAAGTCACCATTTTGACCTTCCTTTCATTTTCAACCAATAAAAAGTAATTAACATGCTGATACTTTCGGGTTGTTGCTTTCTGAGATGGTGAATATATTTGCATGGTGCCTGAGAGTTTACCAAAAAAAACCCTCATGTGTTAAGAAATTATCTCACTTAACACAATCCTGTGAAGCAAGACATGGTGGCAGTTATTGGTACCACTTTACAGGTGGGAAACCTGGAGCCTAATGAGGTTAAATGCTTAAAGCAACATAAAGTTAGCTTAATGAAATAAGTATTTATTGAACACCCACTTTATTGCAATGGTCAGTGAGAAGATAGTGAGTATAATAAAAAAAGTACTTGGAATTTCTCTAGTGTATGATTTTTCTTGCAATGAGGGCTTCACCTCTCTGCGCTCATGTTTATTGAGTTTTGTTCACTGATATTTTGCCTCAATAGAGCATTTGGTTGTATGTATTTCGGCCATATGGAGGTTTTCTGATCTCAGGAGGTAAAGTATGGAGTCTGTGCAGTTGCATCTCCTCTTAGTCATTTTGTTGTTGAACTCTACAGCAGGCACTCAGGAGATAGCACTATCCTATCTACGGTTTCTCTTTTCCAAGATTTATTTAACTTAATAGCCCCAGGGATCTACCTTTCCTTATTTATATGATAAAGAAAAATATTTACCTGCCCAGGAATGTTCATTTTGAACTAATAATATTTAACAAGGAAGAAATAAACTGGGTGTTGATTGGCAAAGCCTCAGACCGCCCTGGCCTATACACTGGCCAAGGGCAATACCGCTTCTCTCTGGTCCTCAGCTTCCAAATAACGTTATCATAAGACTGACATGAGTAATAAATAAGATTACTCACAGCAATGGTCCCAAACATGATCAGGCCCCTTCCCTGTTAATTCACCTGCTTTTTTATTGCATCCCTCATGTCTCTTATCCTATGACAAGCTTTTGCTCTTTGATTCCCTTTTTGAAAATTAGCCTCTGAAATTCCTTCTCCCTGAGAACAGTGCAGTGACTCCAAATACATCAGGACTATTTTCCTTTCTCTCCCTATTGAGTGTAAAACTTGCCATTCTTCCCCAGCCCATACATTCAATGTGGCACCGATTCACATGTTCCCCTAGCTGGGCCTTCTGGGTCCCAGCCATGAGCATCATGGGAAGAAAATTGTCACTCTGATTGAGCTTGAAATTTATGACCAGCCAAGATACTACAGAAGGGCATTCATTGAAGGTAAAACACAGAAACAGTGAAAATTAGGTATTTTCCTCTCAGCTTCCCATCCTTTCTTGTCTACTCAATGCTCCTGCTATACTGTTCTGCCTCTGGGCCTCTTGTCACCCAGTCCTTTTGCAATGTCTCATATTCTCCTCACCTCTGCCTATAAAATCCTGCTCATACATCAATATCTACATTAGATGACAGGTATCCTGTGAAGTGTGATGTGACTTCTTCTCGTGCTGTGTGATCACACATAATAAGGGCTGTTTGATCAGTGTCTTTCCGGGTTACCTAGAAGCTGTGTCTGAGAAGTTCCCATGCAGGTGACTGACTGAGGGGCTGCTCAGAAGAGAGACCCATAAAGCAGTGAGGGAAGCAGGCTGGGTCAAGGCAGGAAGGTGGGAAAGAGAGCTGGGCTTCGGGGAGGCCCACCTTGGCTGGATCCCACTGGGAGCCAGGAGTGTGGATTGCAAACAACAGTTGTCTTACTTGAAGAAAAAATTACTATGTGACCCAGAAATCCCTCTTCTGGGTATATGCCCTAAGGAAATGAAATCACCACCTTGTAAAGATGTCTGCACTCCCATGCTCATTGCAGCATTCTTTTATTCACAATAGCCAACAAGATACGGAAACAACCTAGGTGTCTGTTGATAGATAAATGGGTAAAGAAACTGTGAGATTATATGTGTGTGTGTATATATGTATGTGTATATATGTGTGTGTGTGTATATATGTGTGTATATGTGTGTGTGTGTGTGTATATATATAATTCAGCTTTATAAAAGAAGGAGATTCTACCATTTGCCACAACATAGGTGGACCTAGAGGACATTATGCTAGGTGAAATAAACCAGACAAAGAAAGAAAAATATTGCATGATCTCACTCAAATAGGGAAAACATAACAAAGAGAAAGATCAGATATACAGAGATAGAGAGTAAAACAGCTATGACAGGTCAGGGTCAGGGGAGGAAATGGAGAGATGCTGGTCAAAGGATATGAAATGGCAGAAATGTGGGATGAACAAGACTAAAGCTCTAATGTTCAACACGAGGATAGTAGTTAATAATAGTGGATTGTATTCAGGATTTTTGCTAAATGAGCAGGTCATAGCTGCTCTTGCCACAGGGGAAAGACAGTGGATAACTATGGGAGATGATGGATATGTTGCTTTGTTTCACTATAGTAACCGTTTTACGATAGACACTAACTGGTAACATCTTATTGTATATCTTAAATACACACAATAAAATTAATTTTATAAAAGGAAAAGAGAAGGTGGCTGCCAGTGGGCCACTGCCTATGAGCTGCCCCATGCTGTTGGGGAAGCGCAACCTCCAGCCACCTCCAGGGGGGACATCCTCCCACGGCCAAGCCGAGGACAATCCCTCAGAGAAGGGCATAGAACTGAGCCACTAGCAGCCGATGCTGACAGCTGGGAATAAACGCAGAGCTGAATTAAGGGGCTTTGGGCAGGAATCACCATCATCCGCTACAAATAATCAGATAGTTACATTTATTGAACATCTACTAGATCTCTATTATATCCTAAGCACTTCCTAGGCGATTTGGAATCAAAGATGGCTGAGTTATGTCTATGGGGAAGTTTCCTGAAGGCAAACATTCAAGCACAGGGGACTGAGACAGGGTCCCAGGCCCTGCCAATGGGGAGCAGGTGTTTATAAGAACAAGGCCGAACTCCAGTTATTGAAACTGGGGTCCAGAGTGGGATTAGTGTTATGTAAAGTGAAGTCATCAGAGCGTTTGAATCATATCTCCCTAACTGCCTTGAGAGCCTGAGTGAGAATAGGCTGGTTCCTAGGCCACAGTGAGGAGGAGCTTGAAGATTTGAGTCAACAGGGAGAAGTGCCAGTCAGAGGGCGGGGAGCACAGCATGGGTGTTAGGCAGTATGCTAACCAAACCAGCTTTCAAAAAAGGGAGAATTTACTGGATGATGGCAGAGAACCAGGGATGGATCTGACTTCAGTTAGGGCAGGACCAAGGAATCTGCCCTTTGTCCCTCTTGCCCCGTCTCTCAGATCTGCCTCCCTTTGTGTTCTTTATTCTTACATAACTTTTTTTTTTTCAGGTTATATTCTATCAGTTTAGAAATCCAGAGATAAGAAAGAGCTCCTTTTCTCACTAGTTCCAGCAGAAGTCTCAGGACTGACTTCCCTGGGTGGATTTGCATCACATTCTGTGATCAAAACTGCAGCAATGACTGTTGCTGGGGGGATGGAATTTAGGGATTGGATGGGCTGGGCCCCATGCCCACCCACAGAGCCCCAAGTGAACCACAGGAGCTGAGTAGGGCAGAGTGAAAGGAAACCTTCTTTCACCAGGAGAGATATGCAAGGAAACAAAAGTCATCAAACATGTTCTGCAGCTGTCTACAACTGGGTTTTCACATTTCTGTCTTGCAGCCTTATTGAGCATACACACGGCAAACTACAGGGCCGCAAGTTCATTGCCATTGGCAAGCTCAGGACATGACTGATTTGACAAGTCATATTTAATACTGGGCTTGTAAAGAAGTTTCTCATTTTCCTCTGACAGTTTTTATGATGGAAGTCAAGCTCACTAGTTTATAATTGACAGGATTTTTATGCATTTTGGAGAAGTTAACTGTATCCAGTGGCCTGAAGTTTGCAATCTATACAGACATTTCTGTTAACCTTGCAAAGCTTGAGAACTTGACTTCGATATTTTGTCACTGGTGTTGTCAATTTCTAGACAGGTGACTTCACTCCAATCTCTTTGGGCTGTTTCCTTCCTTAAATTCAAGAGTAATTTCCTTGGACAAGGCCAGTTCCAGAGGCTTGAATATTATTGTTTGTTGACTTGTGTAACTTCTTGGAAAATGATTTTCTTTCTGTGATGTGAAATTGACTTTTCATCTTTGGTGACCAAACACTCCTGCTCACGTTTCCTGTGTTTGGAGGCACACAAATCTATTAGCAGGGGACACGTATGAGCTTTAAAAACCAGACTGCTTACTTGCAGAGAATCGGAAAATAATGATTGATACCCGAGGCAGCTTTGAAGGAATCATTCTAAAAGTTGCTCTTAATACTTTATAATTTTAAGAAATGAGTTGTAATTTAAAGACTCTAGGTTTTTGATTTACAAAAGTGGGGGGGGGGAAATCCACTTTTTGCTTCTAAATATCCCATTATATTTCCCTGTTGTAGCACCCTACACATCATCCTGGGGGTAGTCACATGTCATGCTAGTCTAGATTATGGACTTCCCAGGAGCAGGACTCTTTCGATTGCTATGGATTAAGCGAGTATGTTCAGTCTAAGCTTAGGTAAAGGCCACGTGGATGGTCGAATGGTTTTGGGTGATCTGTTGGGTGTGGAGTAAGGGGGTGTGTTAGGCTCTGAGTTCATTCACGCATTTCCTTCAACAAATATTGATCATTACCATGGCCGAGGCATTGTTCTAGGCACTTACGATACAATAGAGAACAAAAAAGTCAAAGTCCTTGACTTCACGGAGCTCATGTTCTACTTGGGGAAGCCAACGATAGACAGGCACCCAGGTGAATGTGTAGTGGCACCGTGGTGACAGATGCTCCAGGAGACAGCACCCAGGCAGAGGGAAGGGAGGCTGGAGGAAGGCATGGGTTGTTTATATGGGTTCTTAAGGGAAACCTCCAATCAGGAGGAAATGAGGAAATGAGGCCAGAGGAGTGTCTGAAGAAAGAGCATCCTGTGTTTGTGAGCTCGAGGAAGAGCAGGAGCAACCAAGCTGGGGAGGAGCAGGTAGTGTCAGAGATGACACCAGAAAGTGGCAGGAGGGCAGAATGTGCTGGGCCCTGGAGGCTGTTGTTAGAACTGTGATTTTTACTGTGAGTTAAATGGAAAGCCACTGGAGAATTTTGAACACAGGAGTGAACTGTTTTGAAGGGACTGTGTGTCAGCTGTTGCTAGTGGCTCAGGACAGCAGTGGTTTATTGTTTCTCCCTGGCCTGTGGATTGACTGGGCAGTTGTCTGCCGGTTTCACCTGACCCAACTTGTGTGGCCACATCAGCTGAAGGGCTGGCTTGGGGCTGGGCTCTGTTGGAATTGCTGGGGCGTCTGTCTCTCTCCGTGTGGTCTTTCCTCCTCAAGGAGGCTGCACCAGGCTGGGCTTCCTTCTGGGATGATGGCAGCATTCCTAGAGAGCACTCATTTCTTAAGCTTCCATTTTCCTCCTATGTGCTAAGTCACGCTGCCAAGCCCAGAGCCCTGTGGGACAACATGCAGGTGTGGTTACCAGAAGGCATGGCCCATCAGGGGCAACTGGTGTCACAAGCTACCAGTCTGGCTGCTCTTTTAGGGGCAGACTTGGGGGAGGAGGAAGAGCAGATAAAGGGGCCAGTTAGGAGGCTATTGCATTATAGTCATCCACGTGGTTCCTCGGTGCAGAGTGAAAGTAATAGAGTGGTAAGAAATGGTCCAGTTATAATTATTCTTTGAAGGTGGAGCCTAAACTGTTTATTAATGGATGGTGCTTGAGACATGAATGAAAGAGGGGAGTTAAGGATGCTCTCAAGGTGTTTGTCTCCAGCAACTCCAAGGATGGAGTTGCTATATACTGAGAAGAAAAGACTTTGGGGGGAGGATTTTTTGTGAATTGTACAGTAGGAGTTCTACTGTGAACCTGTCAAATCTGAGATAACTCGTAGACATCAGTTGGCTACACTATTAAGAATTTTAGAGAGTAAGTCTTGGATAGAGAAACAAATTTGGGAATTGTCAGCCTATAGTTGGTGTTTAAAACTCTGTGCATGGATGAGATGACCAAGGGAGTGAGTGAGATAGAATAGGAAGGAGGTGAGACCCAGGGTGCTCCAACATTTAGAGTCAGGAAGGTGAGGAGGAACCTTCAAAGAAAGCTGAGCAGGGCCAGCTGTTGAGTAGGAAAAGAATCAAGAATGATGGGAGACCATTAAAGAAAGCATTTTAAGAAGGGAAGAGTAATCGAGTGTATGAAAATCTGCTCATAGGAAAACTTAGCACGAACTACTCATGAGACTGAGCTGTGTGGCAGTCCTTGGCCCTTTGGCAAGAGCAGTTTCAGTTGAGCAGAGGCTGAGAGACACCGACTGTGGTGGGTTCAGGAGAGAACAGGAGGAGAGTGATTCCAGCTCTGCCAGTATGTACGTACCTTGAGTGTATGCCCAGTTTTATGTGTCTCAGTTTCCTCCCCTATAAAATGTTGATTAATAATGGTAGCTACTTCATGTGTGATAAATGAGCGAGATAACCCATACAAAATGACTAGCACATGCCTGGCATACAGTTAGCACTCAGTAGAGTTAGCTATTATTATCAGTGTTGTATGCTTGGAAAAGTTTATTTGATTGATTCATTCTTGACTGGGATGAGCATTATTGCAGGAATGGGCTAAGAAGGAGAGATTCTATGTTTCAGAGACTTTTGAGAAGGAAATGAACAACTAACCCACTGCAAGGGCTTATAAATGCCCTTGATTAATGGCAGACAATCCAGTGACTACAGTTCGTGGTGGTCTTGCCTTAGAAAGATGGTTCTGGAATCTCGAGTCCACTGCTAAGTTGATACTTAACCTAAGTCTAGGTTTTTACCGTCTATAAAGTGGGCATATATAATAGTACTCACCCTCTGTGAAATCATTCCTGTACCTAGCATAAAATCAGTCCTAATTAAATATCAACTGGGGTGATGATGGTGCTGATGACAATAATGATATTGATGAGGATCTTATTGGCATTTATATATTTTTCCTTGCATCAATAAATATGGATAGAAAGACACTACTGGTCATTCATTAAGGTAATTGGAAATATTGAATCTTTATCTTATGCAAGGCCATGTCTTGGACCTCTGTAAAAGGGACGTCTATGATGAGGATGATGGACACATCTTTTCCTTGGCCTAGAAGGATAGTTTTGAAGCTTCTATAATAAAAATGAAACTATGCCTCTGAACCCCAGTCAAAATTTTATGATTTTGAGTGAATCTTCCAGGACAAGTTTGAGGCAAGTTGGCAGCCCAGGCTCAGAAAACCTGCTTTGCTATCCACTTGGTTAAATTTATTTTCTGCTAAATAGAAATCTTCAATTTTTATACGTTTTAGCCTAGCAGTAATAAATTCAGTATCAAGAAGAACATTTATTTGCAAGAGTGCCCCTTGCTTGCTGACTTCGCAGAATGGCAAAAAATGGAACTTTGTTACTCTGTTTCTATTTGCCACGCTATTGTTTTTCATTTCCAAATGTGAATAAAGACCCCACCTGCTTTCCACTGTTTGTTCCCTCACTTTTGTATATTTTCCACTTTGTCTTCTCTGTGCCCCATTCCTAGGATTTAACAGGGCTTCATTAGCTATACATAATGTGTATTTCACATCCTCTCAATCTGTTAAAGCATTTTATTTGTGTATTTCACAGCGGATCCTGATTGTAAATTGGTTGTAGAAACTTAATTGACTTCCTGTCTGTGACATTTCTGATGGATGGTCCCTATTTATACAGAACAGCATAGCGTGTGCAAAGTTACACGGCTCCACGCCATGCTTAATGGATTGGAAGGAGAGAGCCGGTAGTCCCACTGTGAAGAGAATCATTCACTTCCTTTTCGGGCAGCAGTCAGAAAAGTCCAGTGTAGAACACAGGCTGTGAAAGTCTTACTGAGGTGACTCAAGTCTTGGCACTTCTACAAAGCCTTCCTGTGTTCCCAAAGAACAACTCAGCCCTGAAAATAACACTGGAGATTGCAGTTTTTAGGGTCTGGCCACTGGACCCACCAGCAGACCTCACCTGGGTTATTTTGTGGTGTGTGTCTGTGTTAGTGTCCTCGTCCGAAAGGCTGGAGATAACTTATTTGTTAGGGTGGGGGTCTACCATAGACTGGGTAGCTTATAAACAACAGAAAATTATTTCTCGTAGTTCTGGAGGCTCGGAAGTCCAAGATCAAGGTGCCAGAAGATTCAGTGTCTGGTGAGGGTCCACTTTCTTGTTTATAGATGGCACCTTCTTACTGTGTCCTCACATGGTGAAGGGGACAAAGCAGACCTCTGGGGATTCTTTTATAAGGCCACTAATCCTATTCACCAGGTGATTAGCTCTCATGATCTAATCACCTCCCAATGGCTCCACCTCCTAATGCCATCACACTGATGATTAGGTTACACCATATAAATTTTGTGGAGGATACAAACATTCAGACCATAACAGGTTTTTTTTTGTGATTTTGGCAGGACTGCTCACCTATCCCACCACAATCCAGTTGACTAGATTCATGTCATCTGATTTCCTACCCTCTCACTCTCTTGAATCAATCCCATCAAGTCTTTGAGTTTGTAATCACTCAGAACTTTGTCTAAGTTGAGTCTGTATGTGTTTGCTTCTGTGCATTTGGAAGAAGGAGGGACTTAATAATAATAAGGAACTTCATCCTTCTCTCCTTCCCCAGCTCCCATTATTATCAAGGAATGTAATCCCTTCATCTCTCATTATGGGGCAAGAGGAGAACACAGCTGCATGCAGCCTTACTCTGGGGAAAGAGTAGAGAGGACCCTCCTGAGTCTCCTTCCTAGAATTAAACAAACTATGTACAAAGAAAGAGACTATCACACAACCTCCATAAGATTTAGAGCTCTGTTGGACAGGTGGAACTGAGGTCAGAGGAGCTACACAATAAAAGGTAGTGTGGAGCTCAATCATGATCTCTCTTATTTCTGAGTTACAAGCAATCCTCAACTTTCATGCTTTCTTTCTTTCTTCTTTTTGAAAATTCACAATTTCCATATTACATTCTGACATCCCCAAATAATTTTTCATGTGTTGAAATTGGCCTTTCCCTCACTACCTCCTGATAATGATTTTGAGCCATTTCATGGTGTGGGGATACTAAGGGTGTGCTTGCCAGAGGTCATGTGATGGAGAAAGAATCAGGTCTCTATTGATTCAGTGGCAGCTGGTGGTGGATACTCTTCTCCCACCTTAGACATGGAAACAATAATGATCCTCAGTTCTCCTCCACCATGTGCCAGGGAACACCAGTGAGTCTTCAGACCACTGATATCCCAGAGTCTGTTCTCCTGGACCACTTTCCTTTCCAACCTCCTTACCCATCAGACCACACTGACCTCACTCTCACTTCTTCTATGGAGGGATGGTGGACGGTGCTGTGTGCTGGTGGGAAGACTTCCCAGTCCATAGTAAGGAATTGTTCTGCATTGACAAAAGACACCTTATTCCCCACCACTGTGCATTGCCACGGGTGGGTCCCTGAAAGTTCATCCAGTGATCTTGGATATCACTTGTTTTTAAATAAGCTTTTTATGAAAGCATAATATACGTGAAGGAAAGTACACCAATCATAAGTGTTCAGCTTTGATGAATTTTCACAAAGTGAGCACACCTGTGTGACCAAAACAGCATCCTAATCACTATCACCGAAAGATTAACCACTATTCTCATTCATCATCAAATATTTTTATGTATTTTTGATTTTATATAAATGAAATCATATAGGATCTACTCTTTTATGTTTAGCTTCTTTGGCTCAATATTATAGTTATTAGGTTTATTTAGGTTTTTGTATGTAGCAAATGTACAATTTCATTGTTGCATCATTTACTACTATATGAGCATGTCACAATTTATTTATTTGGTTGTTGTTGGACTTTTCCCCCCCACTATTGGGCTATTGTGAATAATGTTGCTTTGATCATTCTATGACATGCCTTTTGGTGCATACATGTATTTGTTCTTTTGGATATATACCTAAGCATGGAATTTCTTAGGGTCTTAGGGTACTATTTGCTTTTGTAAGCACTCCCAAATAGTTTGCCAATGTGACTGCTAATTTAAACTCACATCAACAGCAGTGTGAGAGAGTTTCAGTTGCTCCACATCCTTGTCAGTCTTTTTAAATGTTAACTATTCTGGTAGGTGTGTAGTGACATCTTATTTTGGTTGTAATTTGAATTTCTGTGTGACCAATGGTGTGTAGAATCTTTTCATGTGTCTATTGACTATTTTGATATACTTTTTGTGAAGTGCTTATTCAGATCTTTTAGTCACATCCTATTGGTTTATCTGTCTTTCTTATTGATTAGGAGTTCTCTCCATATACTGGATATGAGCCCTTTGTTAGATGTATGTACTGCAGATGTCTTATTCAGTGGTGATTTCTGATTTTAAAAAAGTTTTAGATTTTAGAAAAGTTCAATATCAATCTTTTACTTGTTACCGCTTTTGTGTTCTGTTTAAGAAAACATGGCTTACTTCAGGGCTGTGCTTATATTGTCATCTGGAAGCTTTATTGTTTTATCTTTTACATTTAGATCTAGAATTCATCTGGAATTGATTTTTGTTCACTGTGTGAGGTACGGGTCAAGATATCTTATTTCTCATCACGTGGATATTCTACAATCCCGATATCATTTATTAAACAGAACAAAACACCTTACGATTATGGCTTTGCAGTGTCACCTTTGCCTTACATCAGGTGACTTTGTATGTGTGTGGTCTATGTTTGGATTCCCTATTCTGTTTCACTGGTCTCTCTTCTACCCTTGTACCAATATCATGCCATCTTAATTACTGTAAACTTAGTAATCTACAGTCTAAAATCTTCCATTTTGTTCTTATTCAAGTTTTCTTGTTTACCTTCGCTTCATGCATTTCTATGTAAGGGGTATAATAGAATCAAGTGTCATTTTCTACTGCAAAACCTATTGGGGATTTGGGATGGCTTTAAATCTTTAGATCAATTTGGGGATAATTTACATCATTACAATACTGAATCTTCTGGTCATAACTTTCACATATGTTCCATTGGCTTTCTAGCCACTGGCTTTGTGACTTCATAAATATACACAGTTATTATTTGTCAATTAAAAAGAAAAGAAAAGAGACAGGGAGGCTGCTGGGTCTGATTGGGTTGAGGACCACACTGGCATGTGGTGAGTTGTATTTCCTTCTTTAGGGCTTAGCCATTTGAAGTAAAAAAGAAAATTAGCAAAAGATGTTAGAGGAGAACCATTTTCTCAAGCCTCAGTGTTGACTGCCTTGGCAGTCCCAAACTCAATTTTTTATCTCTCCAGCCTGTGAGATGACAAAAGCTCTTTTTAGAGCTTCTATGTTTTTCAGATTTCACTTTCTCGGCTTTCCCTCCCCTCCCATGCCAAGAATCTGCAAATTCCCCCATGAAAAAAGCAGTGTGCCAATGCCAAACTCTTCATAAGTCCTTTTCTCTGTAGTGTCTTGACCACTTGATATCCTACCTGCCATGGAAGCTTTCTGATGCCTTCAAAAAATTTTACATTTTAAAAATGTTATGCAGTGTTTCCAGTTTTCTTGGACTACAACAAGCAAATTTATCAGAGCTGGAAGCAAAACTATCCTAGTTATCTCACTTATTTACATCTTTTTTGGTCTGACGGAAGAGAAATACTTAGGTAAACAATATATAAGGATTTTATAAAATATCTTAGCATTCCAAGGAAGGAAGTGCTGTGCTTACAGCCTGTATGTTTACTGTTCAATATGCAGAGATTGGACTTTCAAAGATGTAAATTGTTGGGTTGGAGGTGGAGAGTTGCTTTTATGTAAATTCATGTTTGTCCTGGTCATGGAAACAGCTTGTAGCTTCTCTTTGTATCTTAAAAGGAGATGTTCAGCAATCACTCAACGAATTGAATTGAGCTAGAAACAGGAAGCTTTGCAGAAGGAGGGAGTAGTTCTGCCAGCAAAATCAGAAAGTATGGTTGAATCTAAGACTGCCAGTGAAGGTCAGTTGGATAGCAAGAGGGCTGTGGCCTTGGGCCCAGGCAGACCTGGATGTGAGTTCTGGTTCTGTCACTTGCCTCCTCTGTCACTCTTGAGGAATCTGAGGCTTGTTTGAATTGGGATGTCCAGTTGGCAGTCAGTTATATGAGTCTTAGGATGAGAGCTGATAACTGTGATTCATGAGTATGAGATGTTTTTCCATTTGTTTGTGTTGTCTATGATTTCTTTCCTTGTTTTTTTGTAGTTCTCCTTGTAGATATCTTTCACCTTCTTGGTTAAGTATATTTCTAGGTATTTCATTTTCTTTGTAGCTATTGTGAATGGCATTGAGTCCTTGATTTGACTCTCAGCTTGACTTTTATTAGTATATAGAAATGTTACTGATTTGTGTACATTGATTTTGTAACCTAAGACTTTGCTAAATTTATTTATTGATTCTAGTAGTTTTTTGGTGAAGTCTTTAGGGTTTTCTAGAAACAAGATCTTATCATTAGCAACCAGGGATAGTTTGACCTCTTCTTTCCCAATTTGGATACACTTTTTTTCTTTTTCTTGCCTAATTGCTCTGGTTAGGACTCCAAATCCTATGTTGAATAGAAGTGGTGACAGCAGGCACCCTTGTCTCATTCCAGTTCTTAGGGGGAATGCTTTCAACTCTTCCCCATTTGGTATGATGTTGGTGAATGAGTTTCTCATATATGGCTTTTATAATTTTAAGGTATGTTCCTTCTGTGCCTAGTTTCTTGAAGGCTTTTGTCATGAAAGGGTGCAGGATTTTATCAAATGTTTTTTTCTGCATCTATTTAGATGATCATATGGCTTTTGTATTTGCTTCTGTTTATGTGGTGAATCATGTTTATTGTTTTGCATATGTTGAACCATCCTTGCATCCCTGGGATGAAATACACTCAATCAGGTGCATTATCCTTTTGATGTTGGTCAAATTCAGTTTGATAGTATTTTATTGAGGATTTTTGCCTCTGTGTTCATAAGGGGTATTGGTCTATAGTTTTCTTTTTTTGTTGTTTCCTTTCCTGCCTTTGGTATGAAGATGATACTGGCTTTATAGAATGAGTTAGGGAGGATCCCTTCCTTCTTAATGTTATGAAATAATTTCTGTAGGATAGCTACTAGTTTTTTTTTGTAGGTCTGCTAGAATTCAGCTGTGAATTCATCTGGTCTGGGAATGTTTTGGGGGGGGAGATTTTTTATTACTGCTTGAATATCCCTGCTTGTCATTGGTCTGTTCAGGATTTCTATTTCTTCTGATTCAGGCTTGGGAGGGTGTGTTTTTCCAGGAATTTATCCATTTCTTCTCGGTTTTCTAGTTTGTTTGTGTAGAGATTTTTGTAGCATTCATGGATGATATTTTGTATTTCCACAGTATCAGTTGTAATATCCCCTTTTGCATTTCTGATTGAGCTTATTTTTTTATCAATCTTTTTTGTTTTTTTGGTTTCTATTTCATTTAGTTCTGCTCTGAACTTTTTTTTTTTTCCTTCTCCTGACTTTGGATTTGGTATGTTCTTTTTCTATTTCCTTGAGATATGACATTAAGTTGTTAATTTGTGATTTTTCTGTCTTTTTGATGAAGGCATTTAAGGCTATTCCGTTTCCCCTTAGGACTATTTTTTGCTGCATTCCATAGATTTCAAGAGCTTGTGTCCCGTTTGTCATTCAGTTCAAGGAATCTTTTGATTTCTGAGGCCCAGGATGTGAGCATAAAGCTGTTTGGCTGGGGGGGGTGTGTCTGCCTGGGTGGCTCATGGAGCTGTTTCTTATACCCTGATTGTGGGATTAGGGCCTTTGGGCTGGCCAGAGGTGTGTCTCTGGGCTGGGGGGGGCACTGTGGGGCTATTTCTCAGGTACTGAGTATGGGTTTATAGCCACTCTGCCAGCCTAGGGCCATATCAGCTGCTCTGTGGCTCAGGGAGCTCTCCCACACAGTGGTCTGGCCAGCTCCAGGGTGGGTTTGCCCTGGGTGAGATTGCCAGACTATTCCTCCAGCTGTAAGTACAGGTGGAAGGGTTGGTTTCACTGCTCTGCAGGACCAGAGTCACAGCTGATTCTGGGCCCAGACTGCATGCAGCTGAGGTCCTGGCCTTTAGTCACCCATGGACTTGGCTTGATGCAGATAGAGCCCCAGTGCTGGAGAGGTACAGTGGCTACTGGCCCCCAGGGCAGTGTGCATTCCAGAGGTGGCTCTGGTCTCAAGATGGCACTGTGCTGTAGCAGCTTGACTTATGGGGGATAGGTAGGGGAACACACACCTTGCACTCCTAATTTGAAGCAATGCAGCTGGTTTGCTTCAAATTAGGAGCAAATTAGAGTTCCTCTCTAAACCAGGCTCAGGGCATTTGAGGACTGTGGGATTCTCCTGTGTTAAGGACTGTAGGTATTTGCAGTGGCAATGGGAGCTGGTGGGGTTCTTCTGCTTACCTTTTCCCCACAAGGGGAGGTCTCACCTCACTCCAGGCCTATCCAATCGTGGTGGGGGAGATGGAGCTGTAAAGGTCATTCCTCCATGCTACCCTCCTGGGCTTCCAATCACTGCAGGCACCTCTGCATTCAGCACTCCCCCTTTATAAGCTCCATTAAAATCTTACTGTTTATTCATTGCCTTGGTCGTTTCTTGTGTGGGGGTGGTTGAGCACCAGGAGTCTCTAGTTAGTCATCTTGCTGATAGCACTGTCTCTATGTCTTCCATTTTATGATTGGAGAGACTGAGGCAGAGAGGGATTACCTATGCACAGTAAGCCATGGAACCCCAGAAGAAAAGAGCTCCTAGATTAAGGCATTTCTAAGAAGGGAATATGGATGGGTGGTGGTGGAGGGGAACTGGGGTGGGGAGAAGAACATGGCAAAAGAAGTGGGAAAATGCATACTTTTTTTTACAATTTTACCATGGATTAGCCATGGCTGGTTCTTTCATTTGGGGCTATGGGTTAACTAAGAGGAAGGAGCTTCATGTGAGTCTCAGTCCTGTTGTGAACTAATCATGTGGACTCTGGAAATTCAGAGTACTTCCCTGATTCTTGATTTCTTTTTCTGTAAAATAGAAAAGATGGCACATCCCTTGTGGGTTGTAATAAAGATCTCTGCAAATAAAAAGGTTATGTATTTGCAGGTTTTGTTATGCAGGCTATCACATGACATTGTCTCTTAGTTATTACTTGAGTTTTTGTCTTACATTTTGCACTATGTTCTGTTTAGTATCCTCTGGATTCTTTCATTTGTCACACAGAAAGTGTTGGTCAGACTCAGTCGTGATCCAGGTACCTGTGATTTGTTGTTTCATGCTATTTCTCTTATATCAAATGTTTTTTCCTACAATTCTGTCACTTTCAGAAAATGAAATGAAAACACAAAGCAATCCTCTCCAGCTGGATTTTGATACTTCTCCAATGTTCCTATCTCCTTTAGTGAAAATGAGTTTTCTGAATCCTGAACCCAGATTTCTCATGGGGCTCCTGGGGCTGCTCACACTAAGTGGTGCTTGTGGGCCTGGAGATGTTAAGCAGAGTCCATTTGTCCTGGCTCAGGGCCTGGACCAGGACATGTGGAGGTCATTTGTCTTGAACTCCTTCAACCTCTCTTTCTGCGGCCTCCCCTGACCTCCTACAATATTCTTGTTGTAACTGTCACTCACTCCTTAAATATTATCACCCTCTGAGAGGCCAGGATCACTAATATATTTAAGAAGTGCCTGGGCTGCATTTTCAATATCTAGGGCGATGTTTCCCAAAGTGAATTCTACAGAGCATAGCTCCGTGATGTGTTTCTTGGTACAAAGGTTCTAGGGTCAAATGCATTTGGCAGACTCTGCTTAGGTTGTTCTTTTGAGAATTTTATAGATCCTTAATGTATAGCTTATTACAGGCTCTGAAAATTCCTGCTTTTTATTCCTTGGCCCATTTTTTTTTTTTGAAATTTTTTTTCCAGCCTTGTTTTTACTTTCTTCTCTTTCTGGGACTCTTAGTACACATGTGATGTTGTCCCATATGTTCCTATATGCACTGCCTTCCCTCCCTCTAATCTTTTTTTCTCTGCTCCTCAGATTGGAGAATTTCTGTTGACCCATTTCAGGCTCATTGAATCTTTCTTTTGCATTTTCAATCTGTCACTCAGCCCATTCAACTACTTTATCTCAGTTTCCAATTCTAGAATTTCCATTTGGCTCTTTAATCTAGTTTTCTTTTGTTTTCTTTTTAAATTTTTTGCTGTGTTTCCGTATCCATTCATTCATTTGTATTACATTTTCCTTTAATTCAATGAGCATATTTATATTAGTGGCTTTAAAGTTTTAATCTGCTAAATAATAAATTTGTGCTAGTTCAGGTTTGGTTTTCAATTGGCTTTTTTTCCTCCACCAAAGGTCATATTTCCATATTTTTTGTTTCCTTGCATGTCTAGTACTTTTGAACTTTTGTTGAACAAAATGGATGAAATAGACTGATTTTTTTTTTTTGGAAGTGGCTCAATTAATATTTTGTCACCTTGAACTTGTGTTGATTTGGTTTTTTGTTTTGTAAGATTAATCTGTGAAAAAAAAAGCCTAACATGTTTCTGAGGCCCTGGAATTTGGGAGATTTAATCTCTAAACTCTGTCTCTGTTTGTAGATCTTATCATATCTGGATTTTGGGATCTGTTAGAGTGTGTATAGTGTAGGCCTTACTGTGGCTTGTGGTCTTTAAACCTAAATCAGGGCCCTTCCATTTTCTCAGCTTAATGCCCAGGGAGGGTGTTAACAAGGTGTTACTGAGGTCTTGCTCCTCTCTCCCTGGGCCAGAATTTCAACTTCCTGGACACCACCCAACCTCTAATATCTCTATTCTACCCTCTGTGGCAAGCCTCTGGTAGGCTCACCTTTTGCTTGTACAGCCCAGCCCTCCACAATCTGTATAGTTTTCTCCATTCTAGTGCTTGCTCCACACATTTCAGCCCCTCCACCCATTAATCTCAGTGAGGTTACTGTGTTATGCTTAGATTCCAGTCCATAGTCAGGAAGTCCTTCCCTCACAATCATGAGTCTCACCTCAAATGGTAGTCACATTTCTGCCTTCAAACCCACTGAGCTCAGATAACAAATCTCAAGTTCCCATCTTTTAGCCTTATTTACTCCAAACAAGTAAGAGTTGAGTACAGGAAATAGAAATCAATTTAGGTATTTAAAGTAGAAAGGCATTTAGTATAAGGAATTCAGTGCTAGCAAAATCACTGGAAGGAAATACTCCCAGATCAGCATAGAATTGATTCACAGAGAAGCTTCCATTTCTGAGGCTGCCAGGGAGCTTTCTGGATTCAAGGACCTCTGCTCCCATTGCAAATGTAAGAACACAAAGCTGGAAATTAGACCCTGCAATGCTACTAAGAACTTTCTTACCAACAGAAGCAATACAAAAGAGAGCAGATAGATTGGTTTAGCTTATTTGTGCCTTTCAAATTCCTCTCAAATACATATAATTGTTGGAATCTAATTTGTATTCAGACCTTAGCTGCAAGGGAGTCTGTGCAATGTGAACTCTAGCTTTCCAGTTTTCCCTAGAAGGACAAGGGGAAGAAGTTTGAATGAATCAATCCACTCAGCTTGCATGTTCTCTGCTTAGAATTCCCTTTTCCTTCAGGACATACCTCCAATGCCTCCTCCTCCTTGGAGCTCATTTCTTAATCTCTGGTCATGTAGCATACTTACTCATTATAATGTTTTTATAATTTTTGTGGTTATTTTTCCCCATCATGGAGAAATAAAGCCCTTTGGGTTAGGGACTGTGGCTTATTCTTTCTTCAACCCTCATATCTAGTCCAATAGTTGTCACATATGGCTTGATACATGTCTATTGAATGAATGAATGAATCATAAGGAATAGTGGCAATTTTACATCTTCAAATTATGTAACATAGAAAGACGCCCCTAAAGGTGGAATGGCCTTGAAGAGAGGCTGACTTTTGCCTTCTTATTCAGATTCTGACCAGTCAACTGACCAGTAAGATTGAAAAATTTCCCTCAACCAATTATCTGGAGCTAGGAAGAGGAGATAGATGGCACTTTGACTGAATTCCACAAGATCTTTTTTAAAAAATTCAATCACAATGGTTTGTGTGTGTCACTGCAATTTTGTGCCCAGGAAGACCATTCTGAGCCCTGGATCCAGGCTTTCAGAGGTACATACTAAGTCACTCACCACCTGAACGTTTCTTACCTGTGAGCTGGAAGAGGAAACACTCCCTTAGGAGGTAACACATGTATGTGTCAAGCAAATGGCTTCCCCTGCAGTGGCCGAGATGGATGGTTTGCCTCCTGCAGGCAAACACTCCTCCCCCCAGTGGAGTCCTTCCCACTCCCTGTCCCATCACTAAGTCCAGCCCATTAATAACACTGGCCCAAATTCTGCCTCCTAGACCTCAGCAATTGTGCTAGAGCTTGTTTCAGGCCTAGTCCAGCTCACTGGAATTTGTGACTAGTCCCATATACCATGGGGAAGCTTGTGTTTGCATGTGCATAGGTGGGTCCTCCACCCCTATCTATTCTACCACTAACACAGAATCTTAGCACTAAAGGGGACCTGGGAGAAACTGGGGTTATTAGGAGGGTACTGGGCTCGGCACCAGAGAACCCAGCCCCTGTTTTCCAGCTTTTCCACTGATGGGACCCATTAGTATCCAGGATGGAACAGCCGCCCAACCTACTTGCAGCTCACCTGGCGTATGAAAGCAATAAATGCCTAGAGTGTGTCACTGAGGCTTTTGCGGAGCTTGCTCTGCAGCATTATTGTGGTGATAGATAACTGATACCCCAACAATCTTCTCATTAATAATAACCACATTATTCACTCAACACATATTTATTGAGCACTTATTTCATGTCAGGCACCATCCAAGTTTTCCAGCCAGTGAGGGGGTCCCTGGTTGTGATATACTGTCATACCTGCATGTTATTAAAGGTAAGCCTAACATTTACAACTCTAAAGAATGTGCTAGAATTTAGGATTATTTATAATCATGCATTTTTTCTATGTGTGTGTGTGTGTGTGTGTGTGTGTGTGTGGAGGAGGAGGATGTTAGTGTCAGTCCCTGAGAGACTGCTCAATTCTGGGAATGAATTTCAAATAAAGTCCCTAGACCTGCAGAGGGGAACCTGGATTAGGTGACTCCACCCTGCACTTCATGCCTACCCCTTATCTCCAACCCAGGAGGTATGACCTGAGTGAGCCACATTTGTTTCTAACTGTACCCAAAACCATTAGAGAAAATATCTGGGCAAGTATAGCTAAGTTCGAAATTACAATGTGGGGATGATATTCTGTGGAAGTATAGGAAAAGGTAAGATCAAAAAGTGATAGAGGTTTAACCTGGAAAATAATGATGATGATCTTGACTATATTTACATATTATAGTGATTTTATAGTTTACATTATCTTAGGGACATTAATACAGGTATTGCTACTGCTTCTATAATTTCTTGGGCTCCTACCATATGCCAGTCATGCACTAAACACTTTATATATTAATACATTTTCTATTTAATTCTCACAGCAGCCTTTGCTGTGATAGGTAGGTACTTTTTGTATGCTCACTAATAGATAAGAACACTGAAGCCCAGAGAGGTTAAGTGACTCGTTCAAGGTCACGCAGCTAACAAGTGGTAGAACCAAGATTCAACCCAAGTCTGCTTGCCTCTAGACCGTGACCCTGTACTGCTTCTGGGTGCACTTGGTCCTTGATATAATCCTGTGGAAAAGACAATTCATAGAAAATCTTTTAATCCTCACTTTGTAAATTAAGAAGCCAACTTTCAGGAAAGCTATAGGATCTGTCCAAAGCCAATTAACTAGTTAGTAGCACAGCGAGTTCAGTCCAGTATTTTGAATATATCTCATTTTAGTTCACTTTCTAAGGTCCAGAACATAAATTCAGTGAATTCATTTGGATTCTTTGGGTAGCTTGGAGCAGAGGCTACCGAAGTTGAGAAACATGTCCATTCTGTGGTCATGATTTCATCTCTTAAATCTGAGAGTGGAGACAGCTGGGTCCAATATTTGTTTTCAATTGAGTGCATCAAAACAAAGCTGGGAAGCTTTTTTTTTTTGTTTTCTGCTTTGGGTGAGTTAAGCAAATGGCAAGAAGAACAGTTTTGTGTGTTGGGGCTTCAACTTTCAAGAGAACCCATCTGGACGCCTCCTCTGCAGCTGCGGGGCATTTAGAAGCCCATTTGCTCTTGGCTCGTTCCAAAGGCTGCTCTGCCGGCTGCCTCCGACCGGTCTGTTTCTCCCTCAAATGAAAGAAGCACCTTTCCACGTCTTCATCTCCCGCTTCCTGAGACATGAACTGAGGCACACCCTCCACAGATGGCACAACTACACCTGGAGGACCCCTTGACCCTCTGCTAGACAGTCGAGATAAGGAAAGCCAATTTTTCCTTGGAGGACTTTTTTCTAAATGAACAGAAGGTGAGATTCCCCTCTTGTCTAAAAGGTTGTTCTCACTGAATTCTAAAAGCAAAAGGAGTTTTCAAGGTTATCTAATTCAAGACAATTTTAAAATGTATCTTGTTTTTCATTTGTTTATTCAATGCGTGTGTGTGTCGTGTGTCTACAAATAGGTAAGTAGATGCCTGGCAGGCATAATACCAGGCACAAGGCTGCCAGGATGAAGGAAGTAGGTGCAGACTCGATTTATACAATGTAGCCAATATAGTGGGGGAACCAGACATTAAATAAATTAAATAAATTATAGCAAAAGTAAATATGTAACCACAACATATGCTTTATGCTATCAAGCACATAAAGGAGCTTCGAGATTGTGAAATGGGTAGACCTCACCTGTTTAGGGCCGGGAGCACCTTGGGAGGACGTGCTCTTCAGGATGACATGAGCACTGGCTGGGGGCCGCTAGGAGAAGAATGGTGCTGGGTGTGTGGGGGCAGGAGAAAATTCAGGCGAAGACACAACAGACGCTAAGGTTGTGAGCTGGAGAGGAGGGGGTTTTCGATGGTAGAGGAACACGTGCAAGCTGGCATGGCTGGCGTGTGAGGAGGAGAGAAGAGGGCCGGCGGGGGAGGGGTTAGCAGTTGTAGATGGGAAGGTATCACTCAGACTTTGGGAGTCATACTGAATTTTAGGGATAAAGTTCACAAGGAGCGTGTACACCCACCCACCCCCGACAGTGGGTCGGCATCCATTTGGGGTAAAGTGGTCAGTGAAGAGGGCTAGGAAGTCCAAGGTACTGGTGCTAGGATGATCTCTATTGTTCACTGCTCATGTGGGTTTGGGAAAGTTCCCTCCTTCTGGTCCTGGATTCTCTTACCTCCGTCAGTGCAGAGAATAACACCCACCCTGCCTGCGCGGAGAGGAAGAAGGAAGGTGCGTCTCCCTGTGGGTGAGCTCTGGGGAGACACGGGCCCCAGTGAGCGCAAAGTAAGAGTGGGATGTAGTCATGCCATGGCAGAGGACACCTAATGCCATGGGAGCTGAGTGAAAGGAGATGTCACCTCTAGATGGGGTGGCGGGGACGTGGCGTTTGAGCTGGACATTGTAAGTAGAGAGGGTTTGAATGAGAGGTGGGGTTTGGAGGTGTCCTCGCGAGTGAATAGCCCTGGCCAAGGGGAAGAGGGAGGATTGCACAGGGACGCAGGAAGGTCAGACTGGCCCTGCTGAGGGAGCGTGTTTCTGGCAGGAGGGGCCTGGAGCTTACAGGGCTCTGTGTGCAGCCTAGACTTGGATTGCCTCTGCCCTTCTGTAACCGGGTTCCTGTTTGTTCCTCTCTGGGTACTGGAGAAGCGAGCATCTTGCTGTCTGAAGGATGGTTAATGAAAACAAGCACAAGTGCTCACTCTTTTAATTAAAAAGCAAAATCCCCTCATAAATGAAGGCCAACAGTTTCTGCAGCTGCTCTTCTTGGCGCCTGGGGGGACTCCGGCTGGTGCATAGTGAGCAGAGAGGGGCTGAGGAAGCCACGTGGTGGTGGGGAGTGGGGTGAAGTGCTTCCATTTGGACTAAACCCACCCCCACCCCGTACTGGCTCTGCCTGGCCCTGACCTGCTGAGACGCAGCACTGCCGGCTCTAGTGATAGGCTTTCATCCTGTTCTGCTCCATTTCAGCCTAAAACACAACCACTCAGCCCCCAAGGAGCTCTGACCCACTTCCCTGCTTGTGCTGTTGAGAGAGGCAGCATGAGAGCGGAGAGCCTGCAGCACATGGGGTTCCGATTGATTTTTCTCCTTAGAAGAAAAAGGAGATCTTTCTTTTTTTCTGTACTTTTTCTAAGAGATGACATCGTGCAGCTGTTATGAGTCTGGGTCCTGGAGATGGGCTGCCTGGATTTGAATCCTGACTTTGTCACATGCTTGCTGTTTAACCTTGGGGCAACTCTTTACCCTCTCTGTGCCTCAGTTTCCTCCTATGTAAATAGAGATGAGAATACTGTCTTTCTCATCAGGCTGTTGTAAAGATTAAAATATTTAATTTATGCAAAGTCCTTAGAACAAAGCCTATCACATAGTAAGCACTTTATGTATGTAGTAGCCAGCTGGTACTTTCTACCAAACGTGACTAATTAGCCTTTCTATTTGGGAAAAATTTTTTTTTGTTTTTTTTTTTTTGAGACAGAGTCTCACTCTGTTGCCTGGGCTAGAGTGCCATGGCGTCAGTCTAGCTCACAGCAACCTCAAACTCCTGGGCTCAAGCGATCCTCCTGCCTCAGCTTCCTGAGTAGCTGGGACTACAGGCATGCATCACCATGCCTGGCTAATTTTTTCTGTATATATTTTTAGTTGTCCATATAATTTCTTTCTATTTTTAGTGGAGACGGGGTCTCGCTCTTGCTCAGGCTGGTCTTGAACTCCTGAGCTCAAATGATCCACCGGCCTCGGCCTCCCAGAGTGCTAGGATTACAGGTGTGAGCCACCGCGCCCAGCCTGGGAAAAAGTTTTTTCCCCCTTTGGTTAGCTCATGAATTCAAAAATTCCTCTTTACAAAATCATACTCCCTTCTGTGTTAAACAACACAGTAAAAAGCAACACGCAGATAAAACCCCTCAGCTAGCCAAGGCTTGGTACTTAAAAAACATCAGTCCCTTGGGCCAGCGTGGCCACTGCCCACTGTGCCTCAGGAGGGCTCTGCTTTCTGTTTAAGTCTCGGGCGCATCCTTGATCTCCACTCTTCCTGTTGGGCCTGAGCACAGTTGAATCAGGGCAGGTTTCTGAGACAGAAATGAATAGAAACTAGGGGAGCACAATGGCAACATGAGTAGATAAAGAACCAAGTGTGATTTCCCAAAGACAAGGCTGATTCACCCCAGGTCATAGATTATCTGCTCTAAAATTCTTCTCTCCCTTCCCAACCCTCGTATGACGTTCAAACTCTTTCCTTAAGCCACTGACGCAACTTGCGGGGCATCTTTTCTTGGCTTCTGATTCCTCCTTGAAGATCTGGATGGTGAACCAGCTGCTTAAAGGAGATTTTCTGTGCTGCGTGCGGGTCAGGACGTCCAACCCTAACACAGTGCAATAGTGCAAAACCTCAGTCACATAACAAGAAAATACACATCATGAGGGTGACAAGTGCAGAAACGGGGAATTGTGCCCAAATACTGCAGTCTTTTCAATTTACAAAGAAAAAGAAAAAAGCACTTCCCAAAGCACAAGGCTGTAGGATGGCCCTGGAAGGGCCCTCACCCAGCACTTCTGACTGTGCTAGGGCTTATGTTCTTTCTGATGGGAGATTTGGTGCCTCCATTGTAGGCAAAAGCTGCTGACCCCTCATGGAAGAATCACAGTTAACATATAATTCTTTATTTTGATTCAAACGTGATAGATTCCATTTATACCTACTGTGTTACAGACATTAGGCTGAATGCTTTACCTACTTTATCTCATTTAATCTTCACAACGACTATACAAGGTAGGTATTTTTGTCTCCATTTTATATAGATAAGGAAGGAGAAATTCATAGACATTAAATAACACAGCTTAAATAACACAGAGAGAGTAAAGACACACAGACAAGAGGTAGCAGAGCTTGAGCTTAAACTAAGACTTCCCGAATCCCAGTCAGGCTTCTCCCCAGCTGTCCACAGCCAGCTCTGAGCAGGGTGACATTTGCAGTTCAGTCATAGCAGCATGCACTGAAGGGACCCGAGTCCTGATCATCGTGCTGTCAGGATGCCTGGGGAGGGATAGCCGCCTTGTTGCTGTGTCCCCACACGGCTTTCCTCTGAGCAGGCACTCCTGTGTCTGTTCCTCTTCTTATGAGGGCACCAGCCTTATGGGACCTCATTGAACTTAATTACCTCCTTTGAGGCCCTTTCTCCAAATACAGTCACATTAGGGTTTGGAGCTTCAACATATGAATTTTGGTAAATGGTGTATCCCCTGGGCCGTCCTGTTGAACAGAGTCCTCTGGTGCAATCTACAGACTTATCCACTTGAGCATGTCCACTTCTAGAGTCTATTATTCCCTTCTTCCACTGCCTCCCACAACAATTTGGCATTTCTTCCACTTAGCATGAGACATCCTTTTTTGCTTCCTTCTAGGAGCCATCCCAACAGGCTTTGCAGCATTTCCTGGGTCCTTGCCTGGGATGACTCCCGTATCTCATGAGAGTAATTCAGAATTATTACACTCACCCTTGTCCAGCTTTATGCTCTGCTCCTCTGTCAGGCACCTGGGAGTTCAGTCCTACATATGGTCTCCCAGCTGTCGTGGGAACATGCTGACTAGGTCAAGTAGAGCCCTTCCCTCCCTTATCAGCCTGGGTACTTCTTCAGGTGGGTTATGTTGTGACTGAACCTTAGCCTAAATATAAACCTACTGGCCAGGAGGGCAGGTGGGGCCAGACCCTGAAAGGTGTGCTGTTTTCTTTTAGGCAGGAGGACTTTGCATTGCCTTTTAAATGTTGGGGCAGGTGCTAGCTCTTATAAGGGAGGAGTGGCCCATTTCTGAATGTTTGGAGTGTAGCTCTGTTATCAAGGTATCACACATTCCATGCATCAGGTGCTTATTATTTTGTAATCAGGATTGTCCTTGGCATAGCAGACTTGCCTGGGTTGGAATCTTAACCATGTCTGGAGTTTTGCCACTCTGATAATTCAGCCCTGGACCTGCTTCTCAGTTTTCTCTGCCCTTTTCCTACAGGAGAGAGAAGTCTCTTTACATGCTACCAAAGAAGCCTTCTGGCTTTCGCATTTTACTTTAATTACTGTTTAACTACTTTTAGCTGTTCATTTTTCCCCAGTGCATCCATCAAAACTTAGCAAAGGCACTCAGTTTCACTGTTCTTATGGTAACTATTGCCCCATATTTCTCAAATATGTGATGCATCACACTAGCTAATGTGTACTTTTTCCTTCATTATCCCATCCCAGTTCACAATTAGTGAAAGTTTTACAATTGCATTGCTACTCTGCCTGAGGCTACGTGTCACCTCCCAGCAGTAATGGGGCCCTATTGCCAGCTGGGTGGATCGAGCTCCAAATTCCCATAGTTTTAATAATATCTACTTTCTTGGATATATTTCAAGGACCAAATGTCATAGGTTGGATTTCCTGGGACCCAGACTCTGACCAGGAGATTAGCATGCATGATTTTTATTAGGGAATGCTCTCAGGATCAATGCTTATGGAAGGGAAGACAAGGGGGAAAGAGAAGAGATGGTCACAGGGAGAATTTGAGCTGCAAAGCAGCTCCAATGGAGCCCTGGCAACCCCATGGGGAACTCTTCAGCTGAAATGGCTTCTTTGAGTTGTCCTGCATTGGGACCCTTGTGTGAACCAGTCACTGATGTGGGTCACCCTGAGATACAGGCCAAATCTTGGGTGAGGTTGCTCTTTCAGCTTAAACAATCCCGATGTGACTATTTAAAGTGAAATCTAGAATAATTAAAGTTAAATAAAATTAGAAATTCAGTTCCTAAGTTGCACTAGCCACATTTCAAGTGCTCAGTAGCTGCATGTAGCTCCGTCACCATATTGAACAGCACAGGTGTAGGACATTTGCGTCACTGCCGGAAGTTCTACTGCAGCTGATCAAAGACGGGTTTCAATGTTAGTGAGACAAGGACTCTTTCAGGTGTCCCCAACTCTTTGAGTTCTGTCCTTCAGGGGTCCCAACTGAAAACCTGGGGTGCTTATTAAGGAAACTTATCCTTATTAGCCTTGAACTCCAGTTTTTGTTCCCCCAGCCTCACAAGCTTGTTGGAGGCTCTGCTAAGTGTGTCAGCCCCTCAGATCCCAAGTTCAAAGTGGTAAATGAAATAAAGAAAAAGGTGACATATAATGTGGGGCTCACATTTCTGTGCTTTCCTTCTCCTTAGAAACCTGGTCCCTGTGCTCTCACTGACTGAGTAGTTTCCAAAGCCTTTAGTTATTTTTTTAAAAACATTTTTCCCTATTTTGCTTTTGATTTGCTTTGTTCTTGGCAGGAGTATTGATTGGCAATAAACTATCCTGCCACTGCCTGGATTTGCTATCTATTGCCTACTTTAAAAATTTATATCCCAATTTGGCTGCCATGATGTTTTAGTCTGTTTGGGTTGCTAAAACAGAATACCATAGACTGGGTAGCTTATAAACAACAGAAATTTATCTGCTCATGGTTCTGGAGGCTGGGAAGTCCAAGATCAAGGTGCTGGCCGATTCGGTGTCTGGTGTGGTCTTATTCTTCATGCACAGCCTTTTTTCTGTGTCCTCACTTGGAAGTTGAAGCCAGCTCTCTGCAGTCTCTTTTATAAGGGCACTAATGCCATTCATGAGGGCTCTCCCCTTATGACATAATCACCTACCAAAGCTGCATCTCCTAATACCATTACCCTAGGGGTTAAGATTTCAACATATGAATTTTGGGAGCACACAACAGTCAGACTGTAGCACATGACATCCTTCAACTGGTTTTCTTCTGCCTTCTTTCACACCATCTCAGTCTGCCATGCTGGCTCCCATCACTTGAAGTTCTGCTCTTGGCCTCTTATTTTTATCCTTTAAACTTCCTCTTGTTAAAATCTCTTAATCCCATGACTTTACTGCATATGAGCTGAAAGCTCCCACCTTATTTCTATATAGACCACAGCAAGTTTGGTCCCCTGCTGTATGTTTCCATGGCATCTCATAATCCTCCAATTATAGCATTCATCACATATTAGCTGCAAATAATCAGTAAATGACTTGATGCTACGACACAGAATTTTGGGTTAGACTTACTTAAAATAGGTCAGGATTTAACTAGGGACTCAGTCATGACTGGCACTAATTGAGGTTCAAGAAGCTCTTGTCAGGAGGATAGGAACCTAGGAGAGCTGACCTCTGAGAGCACTGCTTTATTTATAAACACTTTGGAGAAACAACTGGAGTGGTTCTGCAATGAAGTGTAATGTCTTCAGTGATGAAACGTTATTACTTGTAATCCCACATGCACCAGCTGTGAGAGGCTATTTATACCTTTGCCTCTATGGCTGTCTTTGCACAGCTTATGGCCTGGTTGACATGCTTCACTCCTGGGGATATCATGAGGGCAAGCTTAGAAATATTGCCCTGGCAGAATGCTCAAGGTTGGGATTGGTCGATAATGGTCTGAAAGGCATTGTGGTGCTCTGGGAAGAGA
The DNA here is from genome assembly GCA_963574885.1 of Lepilemur ruficaudatus. Classification (NCBI taxonomy): domain Eukaryota; kingdom Metazoa; phylum Chordata; class Mammalia; order Primates; family Lepilemuridae; genus Lepilemur; species Lepilemur ruficaudatus. The sequence continues at coordinate 114,753 of CAUYRT010053540.1, forward strand.
AGTGAATGAAGGGGCAGGAGACTTGACTTTAAGTCTGTGCTTCACCACTGAAAGCCTGGGCAAGCTTCTTGCATTTCCATGTTTATGTCATTAATTTATCCCTCAACTCCTTTCCCAGTGATCATATCAGTATAAAGTAAAGAGTGAAAGTGTGGCCTTTGCAAAACCCAGCATTTTATTGACTAGGGAAACAGGAGACGCCTACCTTCTTGATTAGAGGAGCTTCAGAGTCACATTGCAAGAGGCACAGGTGCAGGGAAGGAACTGAGGCTGTTTTTGCAATTCATCTGGGAGGATGGGGATGTATGCTCAGGTAAGGCCTGGCTGGGAAGGTTACATTTGGGTGTTTGAAGGGAGGAATGGAGGAGTTACTCCTTCACACCTGCAAGGAGTTAACTGGATTCAAGTTAACTGAGTTAACTGAGCCCAGTTCTGAGCCAGGTGTTGCTAAAGATACAGAAGCAACACCAGGCAGTTATCAAGCATGGATTGCAAATAACTTTTAAAATTAGGGGGGAAAAAACCCTCACGTGCACCTTGCAATCATGGCAAGATACACCCCCCAGGATAATGTCATATTTGAGAAAGTAAATGTTTTTATTTATTTATTTTTCACATTAAAAAATTATGAAACAGTCCAAACATAGAAAAATTAGAGATTTATATTATAGACACTTATATATCAATTTTCTATACTTAACACAGGTTGATATTTTTCCATCGTTTATGTTTTAGTCATCTTGGGCTGCTATAACAAATTACTATAAACTCAGTGGCTCAAATAACAGTTACTTCTTGCAGTTCTGAAGACTGGAAGCCTGACATCAGGGTGTCAGAGTGGTTGGATTATGGTGTGGGTCCTCTTTCTGGTCACAGACTGCCATATTCTGGTATCTTTACATGGCGGAAAGAACAGGAGAGCGCTCCTGAGTGTCTTTTATAAGGGCACTACTCTCGTTTACGAGGGCTCCACCCTTGTGACCTAATTCCCTACCTACCTTCTCCGACCATCACGTTGGGGGTTTGGATTTCAACATATGAATTTTGTGGAGGAGGCATGAACATTCAGTCCATAATACTCCATTATTTTGTTTTATTCTTCTTTAGCAGTTTTATTGAATTATATTTTACATAACTTTTTAAGTATACAATTCAATCATTTTTCGTAACTTTACCAAGTGGTGCAGCTGTGTTCATTTATGGTTAATCCCTATTCCCATCTCCAGCCCCAGGAAACTGCTAATCTACTTTTTGTCTCTACAAATTTGTCTGTTCTAGACATTTAATAGTGTAAATGTTTGGGTTTAGAGGTAAACCATTTGGTTAATAGTCTTGCCATTAATTCATTTATTATTCCTTTCCTTTATTTATTTTCACTTTTCATTTTTCCATTTACATGTCATTTTAGCCTCTGTGTTTCTATACTGTTCTTCATCGTCTTGTATGCATTGAATGTTACAAGGAAGTGCTTCGTAAGTTACAGGTGGCGGGAGGTTTAACTTGACTAAGCCTATGGTCCGAGTTGGCCACACTGACTAATGATTATAGGTCCATTAGACCAGTGACTAAGGGCAACAGGTTCTTTAAATTAGTGACCAATTCAAGCAGAAGCAATTGGTCAACATGCGCCTTGAGTACTTTACTAAAACCTTCGTAATGATGCTTCCTGTGTGGTCAAATTGTAATATAAAATTAATGTGATTCCTTCTTAGACTCTAGTTGAGACCATTTCTTCGTCTCTATTTAGTTGAGAAACACCTGTCAGAGGCACATGACATTTGACCAGTTGCACTGGCCTCGTTTTCTGTTTGTCATTGACTCAACTCTATCACAGCCAAAGCCCTCTCCTGGCAGAACCCCTGTTTCCTAAACGCTCTCTCACTACGATCCTAATTCTCACACCTGTCTTGGTACAGGGCACATTTCCCTGAGGATGATTTAGAATCCAATGGCGATCGTGACAGACTTTCATCGTGTTAAAAAACCATAGACTTAAGGGTAACTCCACAAGAGAGAAAAAATACCAACCATCCAATGGCTAACTTTCTTTGATATTCTGAGACCTCAGAATGAAATACTGACTCCCAGATAATCTCTCCTAAGAACTTTATAACAAAACCAAAAGCATAACCACTTTCACTGAAACTTTCTGCAACCTACTCTCTCTCTCTTTCTTCCATCAGCTCTGTTATCATCATTACTTACCTTTCTTATTCGTCCTCTTTCCTCTGACCTTGTTAACAAACACCCTCTCCTCAGGGTTCCCCCTGCTCAGGTAAAGAAAAAACACATCGTACAATGTACCTTGAAAACTGCTATATCAGGGTCCACAAAGAACTGCACTTAGAAATATTCCTAAATCTCAGGAAAACAGAAATTGCTCAGAATGCAAGATTTTGTTAGGTATTTATTGGCCCAGACTTTGAGTTATGTTTTAACTCCTTTACTTATTTTGTTAGCATTTTGGATGGGGAAATGCTTCAAAGCCAAGGATAGGAAAGTTCCTAAGAGCCTGCCTGTGCATGATTCCAAAAAAAAAAAAAAAAAAAAGACATAAAATACAGGAAATTATAGGAAATGTTTTTCATTTCCTCTAAAATGTTGTTTAGACAGAGATTCAAAATTGTAAGCAAAATGAAAACCAAGAAAAACCTTAAAAATAGACTCTATGGCATTTTAAAATAATATTCTGTGTTAACCTAACAGCTTAGGTAAAGGGAGCCTTGTCTTTTCTTTCTGTAAGATATTGTGTCTGGCCTCAGACATGAAACAGGGGACTTAGGGGAGTGAAAATAAACCGGACATAGTTGATTCCAGAGTGGTGGTGAAGTCTCAGTCTAGCCACAGTGTCCCTCTCTGCTGCCTCTCCACAGGCCTTCTCTAGGCAGAGGGTCAGCCCGAGTGGGGTCCCTGGAGTGAGACGGGGCTTGTTCCAGGACCTGCAGGAGCATTAGGGTGGCTGGTGCCCAAAAGGATGTTTGCCAGAGGAGCCGAGACTGGAGGGGGGCGATGGTGCAGGGTGGTTGGACTGTGTCCAGTCACTGGCTTATCTGCTGTTGTTCCGTGTGCAGAGCTCTGCTGCCATGACGGCAGGTCCTCCCGAACCCCACTTAGTTTGCAGAGTTCTGGATATATGGGAATAAAGGGAGGGGGGAAGAATAAGAGGAATGAGAGAGAGAAGAAGAGGAAGAGGGAGAAGAAGGAGGGGAGAGAGAGAGAGAGAAGAATTAAGAGAAGGAGGAAGAGGAAGAGGAGGAGACGTAGGGAGGGAGGAAGGCAGGGAAGGAGGGAGGGAGGGAGGAAGGATACCACCAAATGGAACCAGGCCCCAAACAGATTGAAAAGTTAAATCTACATTTAGAAGGTTGAAATGACAGTGTAAGAGCAAGGTGACCTAAAATAAAGCAGTCAAAGAAGAAGAAGAAAAAAAAGATGAACCAGGTTAAGCTGTATCCTTCCTGGCTGATTTGTCTCTGAGAGAGTAGAAAGAGGCTGGGATGCCTGGAAAACTCACTGCAAACATGTCACTTGTTGCGTCTGCCTTCTGCGAAGTCTATTCTCTCTTCACGTTGTAGACAGGCGTCTCCTGGACACAAGAGCCGACGCTGCCAGGCACCACTGGATAGGGGCTATTCTGCACTGACGGCTCCATCGCTGAGGATCCGTCAGAGCCACCTCGCCACCGCTCCATGAATTTGTGCCTTCAGAATGCAGCCCCCGCCTGTGCTCTGCCTGTGAGGCTCTCATTATGGAGGCTGGGAGCCATCTGCTTGCATGAGAAGGGAGAATTAAGCTAGTGGGACTGAATAAATGCCCCGGCTCCTGCCGCTGCCTAGCTCTGTTAGAGGCTGCATCCATCCCACTGTGCCGGGATCGCTCTGCAGGGCCAGAGCTGCCTTTGTAAATGTCTCTCTGGAAGCTTGTTTGCGTGGTATTCTTACCTGCCTTGGCACCGTAATATGGAGACGTCCTCTTAGATGAGGTACTAGAGTCAGCATGGGAAATTTAGGGATAGGTCCTTAGTTGCTAGGGCAGATTTAAAAGCTATTGTGCAAAACATTTTGAAAGTGAGTTTTGATTAAGTTTTCGTTACTTATATTAGGGTGACTATGACCATAAACTGAGAAGTCAGACTGGGCTCAAATCCTGCTTTTACCACTTACTAACAGAATGGTTTCGGGTAAGTCACTTAACCTCCCTAGGTCTCAGATTCCCCTTTTATAAGTGGGAATGACAATAATGCCTACTTGTAATGTTGTATGAACTAGATGAGATAACACTTATAAAGTCCTTAGCACAATGCCTGATGCATCCTGAGCACTCAGTAAATGTGGGCTCTTATGACTATCTTTAGTGAACCCTCTCACACTGGGCCCTGCAGGGCAGACGCACAGCATAACTCCAGGGGCCGCCATCACACTGACCTCAATGTGGTCAGTGCAAATAGTGCAAAGGGCTCACCAGCTCCTGCTCACCACCAGCCCAGCTAATTCACTCTGGTGCATTCTTGGGAACCCACTTGGGAATCCTGTGCTGTCCCCATATGCAGCTCGCAGGGGTGGGGAACCTGAAGCATTGGGGCCACATGTGGCCTTCTGGATCCTTGAGCATGGCCTTTTGACTGATTCCAAATTTCACAGAACAAGTCCTTTTAATAGGATGTGTGTGGCCCTCTGTGCTCTGCACCTGCCCTGACATCTTCTGTTCTTTTTAACTAGCTGGGACTGCACTGCTTTCTCTGCCCATCCGGCCTCAGAATCAAGGGCCAAAGCAACAAAGGGAACAGGCCAGTGATAAAAATCCAGTGAACATGAAGGAAAAGTATCTCTAATTTCATAGCAAAAGCGACATTTATATCACACTTTGATCCAGCCAATTACATCTTCATATGGGAGCCTCCGAGTGACATGGTAGATGGTACCTTTCAATTTTCCCCTGGGAAATGCAGACTATAGGGTCAGAAAATGGTTTCTCATAATAACATAATAAATGGTTTCTTTGGCCTAGATAAGCCAAAGCTGCCTCATTGATGGGATCTCAAACACTACAAGTGAGACTGTGTTAAGGAGAGGATTGTTAAACAGTTATTTATTTTCATGATTTTGCTCTTCCCCCTCACTGAAGAGGGTCTCTGCCTCTTGCCTCAGTGGCCCTTCTCTTCCTTCCAGGTCATCAGCTGTCATCCCCTGGATCACACCAGGTTAGCAGAGATTTGGGTTTGGGACCAGAGGATACTGGATCCCTGAGGAATTTGCCTTTTTTGTGTTGTTTGGTCTGATGCCATCAACACAGGGGTTTTAGGAAATGGGGACCAGCTGCAGGTCACTGGCCAGCGAGTCCCCTGCAAGCACATGGTGGGGACGCTACTCGCTACACTGTGGTGGCTCATATTCCTGAGGAGGGAGAATGTGCCTTTTTGTCTCAGTGCTAAGTATGATGTGCCTCAAGCTGCATCTGCTTGTACCTTATGGATGTGCTGATGGGGGACCGCCTATGGACCAGGAACTGCTAGGTCATGTGGGTAAGGGAGTAAGTAAATAAAAACATAGTCTTTGCCCTCCATGGAGCTTCCGGTCAATGGGGAATACAGATACCAATAGCTAATTAAAAATAAAATAACAGCTAAAGAACATCACATTTTGATTCGGCTTCCAGAAAGCTCAGATCTATATTTGTGGCAAGTCATTAGTAACTGCATATTTAGCTATATTCATGGTTCCATTTCATATTCCTACCCTATTATAACTTTCTTCTTTTATTTTCATTTTTAAATTAAGCTATCTTGCAAGCTGTCTTAAATCTTGTTTGGAGCAAAGCAAGCTACGCATTTAAAAATAAATGCACAGAAACTTGGCGAAAGCCATTTAATGGGAGTGGCTCTAATTTTGCCTGGCTTTTGTCCCACTGGCAGGATAAATAAGGATAGGATGCAGTATTTCCTCTGCTGGAAGACAGATGGTGTGGTTCTTGTACTCCACCCAGCACTGTTGGGTGGTGGTTACATCCTAGTCTGTGCTGTGCATCACCGATTTCTCAGTACCAAGTACATGGTTGGTGTGCAGTAGTTGCTCCATAGACGTTTGTCAAATATTCAATGAAGCAATGGCATTATGGTGTTATTCAGGACATTATGATTTATAAAGCACTTTCTCATCCTTCTTTCCTATAATCCTGACAGTCATTCTTGTAAAGTCCATGTTAGGGTACTGCTAGTTGCTGTGACATGACCCCCAAACATATAGTGGCCCAAATACAATAGAAGCTAGTCTCTTGTTCCTGGTTGGTGGCTGGCTTTACTGCATATGGAGACATGGGGCCCAAGCTCTACCATCCCCCAGGGACTTGCCATCATCCGCATCAAGCTGGTGGGAAAGAGTGAAGGCCACTTCTTCAAAGCTCTGGCTTGGGCGTGAACACATTGCTTCTGCTTCTACTCTTTGGTGAGAATTAGTCTCATGGCTGCATGTCAGTGCAAGGGGCCCGGGGAGGCTGGAAAATGAAGGGCCACAGTGATCAATGGCTTTCCAGAGTCAGTGCTCTACTACACGAGGTGAAGCCATCTCAGGGTGGAGCTCGCCATCTCTGCCACAGGTTCAAGGGTCCAACGTGCCCATTGTATATATTAGAAAAATAACTGAATGAGGCTGTAAATCCCCAAATAGTGGTGGGATGGTTTCCTTATGCTTCAAAGTGAGGACAAGCAGGACTCTGACACCAAACAGGACAAATCAAGTCCAGAGTACACAGACTTGCCCTGTCTCAGTCACAGAGAGATAGTGCCCAATTGCTTAAGCAAAGGCTAAGGAAAATGGATCGCACCTGTGGCTATCCACACACGTCATTTCTCTTTTTAAGACAAACTTCCTTGATGTTTCGATTCTCTCTGCCTTGACATTGAAGCTGGAATACCTGACTCAGCCTTTGAGACTCTGCATGATCCAGGCCCAAACAGCTTTCAAGCTTTAACTCTCGTTATGCCCATTCCTACATCCGAACACACCCTGCACTTCCCTGATGTTATGCCTCTTCCTCCCTTGCTGCTCCTTCCTCACTGCCCACGTTTACCTTCTCCAAGAGGCTCCTCTGATTTTCCAAGTCAGAATAAATGACCGCCAGCTCTTCCTGTTACTCATCTAGCGATTTGACTTGGTGGTGTGCTTCTCTGTTGCCCCTAATAGGTTGTAAACGTCACGGGAGCAAGGGTCTGTGTCATTTAAAATGCTTTTGGATGGCCCTTCACACACACCATCTGCTTCCCATTTGGGGCTGATTGCACTGGGCGTTGTTCCATTTGAGCTGGTCAGCTCAGCTGTGTACTTGCTGGGCCATAAATCGATCAGGTGTGACTGAATGGATCAGCTGCCTGGCTAAACGGACTCTTCCTTTCCACTCATTAGAGGATCTGATATGACTGTGGACAAAAGCAGACGCGGTGTCCTCGCTCAGCGCTCCTCAGAGTCTATTGTGCTTACAGGTCACGTGGGGATCTCGTTAAAATGCAGACTCTGCTTTAGCGCACTTTGGAGTGGGAGCTGCGACTGTGCGTTTCTAACAATCTCCCAGGTGATGCAGATCACACTCTGCTAGCAAGGACCTTACATTGTGTGAAGAATTTGCTTCGAAACAATTCAAAAGTTGTTCTTTGAATGTGACCCACTCTTTTACTTTCCTGATAGTTTTAAATTCCAGCTGCTTTTGCTGGAGATGTACATATCTGGTTAAAAAGAGGAAAATTCAATCCATCTGGTTTTTGTTTTATTATTCTTCTGCAGCGCTCACACAATAGCAACAAAAACAATGGTTGTACTAATGGACAAGGTTTGTTAATTACCTGTTATGAAGCTAGCGTATATTAGCTCACATTATCCTCACAACAACACTGTCAGTTACTATTCCCATTTTACGCATTAGGAACCTGAATTTAGGAACCTTAAGAAAATTTCTGGGGAACACATAGTAAGTGTCAGAGCTGGGATTTGAATACGCGCTTGTGTCTGATTTGAAAGATCTGAGCACTTACGACTGCTCTTTCTTGCCTCAGTTGTCCCATCTCTTCTGCA
>CAUYRT010053541.1:0-18171 GCA_963574885.1 Lepilemur ruficaudatus
AATTGGGGGAAAACTACAAAGCATTTACAGTACAATGTTTACAGTCACACTTTGTAGTGAACTGATTTCCCAAAATATATTACCACTCAAGTTGACTTATCTTGTTACATTCAAAAATCTACTCTGTCAAAGTAGTCCATAGAGCACATACATATTTTTATTTTATTTTTATTTTTGACAGAGTCTCGCTCTGTCCACCTGGATAGAGTATAGTGGCATCGTCATAACTCACTGCCACCTCAAACTTCTGGGCTCAAGTGATCCTCCTGCCTCAGCCTCCTGAGTAGCTGATACTACAAGCATGCATCAGGATGCCAGCTAATTTTTCTATTTTTTTGTAGAGATAGGGTCTTGCTTTTGCTCAGGCTGGTCTTGAACTCCTGAACTCAAGCAATCCTCCTGCCTCGGCCTCCCAGAGTGCTAGGATTACAGGCACGAGTCACCACACCCAGCCAAGAGGGAAGCTTTAACTTAAGTTCTCATAACTCTAACTTATGTGTCCTTTCTACCATAGTATACAGATATTTTGAATTTATACTACACGATAGTTTTAATCTCTTTTCTCTATCCTTTTAGATTTCTTCATGACTTTAAAATTCCCCTCAAAACATGGAAGTTGTTGTTTATGCCCATTTTAACACTAATTTTTTAATATTACTACTCTCTATTAACTCTAGCTCTGTGAATAAAAAGTTCATATTTTCCCAAGGTCTTTCTTTTTTCTATTTATGTATATCTAAGTTCCTTTTTCTTAAATGTTCAGCACTATCTCTTACTGTTTATTAAAGAAATTTGTTCTGCAGGGATATTCAATAGAGTCAATGTTTGTCTCTGTAATCTATAATTATTAGTGAATTTCCTCTACGTCTCCAGGATGCCATCTGTAATTGCTCTTTGTTTTTTGTCCTAAGGCAAGACATCTGCTGGTGACCTGTTTTCTCCTTTCTGAAATTCCTGTTTCTCTGAAAGCAGTCTGGTTCATAGAAAATTTAGTGCACACACACATATGTGCACACATCACAAGTGATTTTTAACAAAAACTCACAAAAGTTATTTTGAATAAAAGTGGTTTTTTAAACACTCTCACTCTTATCATGGTCTACTGCTTTTCTTTCTTAAATCAGCAATTCTTCTAAACTCTGATAAAAAATATCCCATTTTATGCTTTTTCAAGGCTTATAGAAATTCATATGGAAACAGACCTAACTCATTCCTGAACTGCTTAATTGTGCTACTGAAAATGGAAACATTCTCAGAATACCTTCAGGAATTGGGATCCTTGTGGATACTCCTAGCTAATTTATGTTTTATAGGGTTTTTGGTTTGTTTGTTTGTTTGTTTTTGCTTAACTGTGTACTTCTAAGCAATAAACATGGCTTTAATAATTGTGGCTGAATTGAATTAGTGTGTAAAACTAGTTGGAGGACAATTGGATATTTTTCATTACTTTATTTTTGGTTTTTTTGTTGGTTTTCTACTTATTGATCAAGGAACTAGCCAAGCATCCACTCAATAAATGCTTTTGGAGGCACAGTATTCTGGTTTAACACCAGGAATGTGCATTAAAATCATCAATGGAACTTTTAAAATTGTAAATTCCTTACTTTAAGCCCTGAAGTTTATGATGTACTTGGTGGAGTTGAAGCCCAGGTTGAGGGGATGTGCTCCCATGGGTAAGGCTGTATAGGGGCCATCAATCATCTTTTGAAGCACGAGGAACAGCTCTGGGCTCAGAGGATGCAGCAGTAAACGCAATCAAGTCTTAGCTGTCAAGGTGCTGGATGTTTGTGCAAGAAATAGCCACATGAGTGCTCAACTTATACCTGGTAGAGGATGTGCCCTGAAGATGTAAAGAGTAGGGGATGTTTTTGAGGGAAATGATGTCTTAGCACTGTTCTAAAGATAGGTGGGACTCACCCAGGTGAGGAGAGGAGGAAGACTATTCCAGACAGAGGGAGCACCATAAGAAAAGATCCAGAGAGGAGAGGTAGCTTCCAATACTTAAGGAATTTTAAGTAAAAATTGTTGATGAGAGTGAATGATGAGAGATAAGATCATGTAAGGTTTTGCAAACCATGTCATGTATTATATTTTATTCTTATTGCACAGAGCAGAGTTGTAAAATGTACAATATAAAATATAAATCTCACAACTAGCTGTACCTTATATCACAAACTAGGAAGCTTTTGGCAAGTCATGTCAACTCTCTCATCCTCAGTTTTCTAATCCCTCAAATAGGACTAATAACACCAAAGTTTTGTGCAGTTAGAAACACTATTACAGATAAAAAGTATCTCTTTCAGTACTTTCCTCATAACAGAAGGACATTCTCAGTCAGTTTTCATCTCTTTTAAATTGAACCATCCAGTTTCAGGCTGTAGCCACCATGCTGCTTAGAGCCAAAGCTCAGCGAGCGGAAAGACAGACCACAGCAGCAGTAGGTCTGTTGAGAGCTACAGGGAAGAGACAATACAAGTGGCAGCCCCTTACCCAACAATGGCACGTGTGCTTTACTCAGATGTTTAGAGGTAGATAGTTCCAGGTGTGTTAATTAGCTTTGAGATACGAGGTTTTGGTGGATGTCATTGTGACTCTCTTGATCGTTCATGATTACAGATTGGTGGCTGTATAGCACCAACAAAAAGCTCCTTACATAAGCATCACTAGGGGAAGAAAAGAGCAGCAGCAGTAGAGAAAGATATATATGCAAATATATGTGTATATTCCTTTTACCCCCAACTTTTTATTTTGAGAAGAAAGAAAACCCTAACGAGAAGGCCTCCAAAGATGTACTTTTATTCCAGTAAGTTATTTATTTAACCCCACTATTCAGTGGGCTTAGACAAGAAAACTGCGATGACGTGAATGGTTTATACTAAGCATGAAAATTCGAGCTGGGGGAAGCATCTTTCTTCCTTTTACATCCTTCTACTCATCTGATATCTGAACAAAATTGGGCTTTTGCTATCAAGGAAGACAATGAATAATGGCCTCTAGTCAGCAAATAACACTTTTAGACAGATTAGACCATCTTAGAGCATTGTGAAGGTAGCGGGGAGTTAGACCAGGGAGTGGGCCAGCCAGGAGCAGTGAGCCAGGGGCTTGACGACCAGAAACTAGCACCCAGAATATACAAGGAACTCAAACAACTCAATAGCAAAGTAGAGAAATAATTCCACCAAACAGTGGGCAAAGAATCTGAATAGGCATTTCTTAAAAAAAGACATACAAATGGCCAACGGGTTTATGAAAAAATGCTCAACATCACTGGTCACCAGGGGAATGCAAATCAAAGCCACAGTGAGACATCAACCTACCCCAGTTAGAATGGTTATTATCAAAAAGACAACAGATGCTGGTGAGGGTGTGAAGAAAGGAACGCCCATATCCTGCTGATGGGAATATAAATTAGTACAACCATTACGGAAAATAGTATGGAGGTTTCTCAAAAAACTAAAAATAGAACTACCATATGATCCAGCCATCCCAGTACTGAGTATTTATTACAGTTAGATTAGAGAAATAAGTTCTAATGTTCAATAACACAGTATGGTAACTATAGCTAACAACAATGTGTTGTATATTTCAAAGCAGCTAGAAGAGAGGAATTGAAATGTTCCCAACACATAGAAACGATAAATGCTGGAGGCGATGGATATCTTAAACACCCTGACATGATCATCACACACTCTGTGCATGTGACAAAGTATCACATGAACCTCATAAATACGTACAAATCGTATGTATCAATAAACAAACAAATAAACAAAAAGAAACCAAGTGTAAACAGGCACATAGCAAGAACGATCCTGTTTCAGGCAGTTGGGAAAGAGATTGCAAACGTCTTCAGAAATCCAGGGCAAAGAAACCAGGAAGGTTAAACAGAGCTGGGCTATTACAGAAAATATTTCTAATCAGGTAGAAGAAAGTGAAATAGGGCGACAGACACAGCATTCGGACAATTCTCCAAATACCAGCGGGCACCGAGGTCTGTCCCTACCTTCTTCCTCGATGCCTGTTGACAGATAATGTGGGACTTCGATCCGAGCCTTCCGCTCTGTGGCCTAAAGAGCTGGCATATGGGAAACTGCCCGGTACCTCCCCAACAGCCAGACACACTACAAGTGTCTTTAAATGGAAACAATTTGTATTCAGAAAGGGGAGAAGTTAAAAAAAATGCTAACCCTACAACCTCTTCATTGAGAATAAGTAATAAAAGTTTTAAGATCTCCATTGATAAAAGACAGCAGCAGCAAGGCAGATAATTTTTAAAATGTCCTCTGGCTTAGTAACAGTTCACATACCTCTTTTTTTTTTTTTTTACAGATGAGTCACCTTCCTTGACTTCCTTAGTTATGAGAAAAGAGGTGCCCAGTCCTTGAGTAAACACCAGCGTTCTGACCTAGTAGACAAAATTATACCAGCAGCAGTAACAACAGGAATAGGAAAAAAAAACTCTGTTGTTCTTCTGAACCCAGAATTGGAGCCTGTGTGTGTGTGTGTGTGTGTGTGTGTGAGAGAGAGAGAGAGAGAGACAGAGACAGAGACAGAGATTAAAAACCTAATATTGAGTGTCTACCATGTGTTAGGCACATGCTAGACGTATTACATACATTATCTCTAATCCTCTTCAAAATCCTGTGAGGTCATCGTCATTCTCCCCACTTTACAGGTCGGAAAACACATTCAAAGGGGTTGAGAAGTTTCCATCAAATCCCATCGAAGTCTGCGCACCAGTGCCACAGCCTAGCATCGGATCCAGCTGAAGCCAGAGTCTAGACTCTTCACACCACATCGCACCAGAGCCGGGCAACAGCTGGGGGTGTGTGGTGGGGACTCTGTAGGTGTGTGACACACAGATTCAGTGCAAGCCGCAGTCCCGCCACGTGCAGGAGCCTGCTGCGATGCTCTCATTCTGAAAAGCAACGCTTTTCCATTCTGCAGCCCCCTCCATCATCCATCTTCCACAGAAAAGCCTAGAATCCGTCACGTATCAGGGCGATGCCATGGAGGGCTTCCGCAAAGGACCTTGCTGCTGGGCTCCTGCCCTTTCCCTGCCCTCATTCTCTTTGGACCCCAGTGACTGGACTTTAGGAAGATGACAATGAACCAAAGCCAGATTGATGTCAAAACAAGTGCCTGAATGATCTAAGAAAAGATTTTCTATGATATTCATCTGGCAAAATTAAAATGTATTGAGTTACAGTGCCAAAATATTTTAATTCATAATACCAGTTAGGTAAACATATTAATGTATAGTAATCATATATATCTGTGTGTGTGTAGATATATAGTGTGTCGTATATATTAATTATGTATATATACACAGAGGCACATTTACATACACATATATATTTTTTCTTTTAATAGAAACATATAGCTCTGACTTGGTCAGGGCAAAGGCAATATATGATATATGTAACCTAAACACTAGTACCCCTGTAATATTCTGAAATAAAAATATATCTATATATTAAAAAAAACACAATCTCTGACCAACCCCTTGTTCTACCAATATGATTATTTCAAGGATTTAACAGGTTTTCTCTGTGTGATTTTTCCCCCAAATAATCCCTGATTTAAAAATTAATTCGTGAATTTCACTAGCCTAATCAATTGCCACCTGGTCAGTGTTTAGCTTCTGAAGCTCTGAGGGTGTTCTCACCACAACTATAGCAAGAGAGAAAAATGCTCTCAGTCTATGATGTACAGCTTAATCCATCTTAGAGACTGTTTCCATTTAATCCTTCAGGATGTGCAAGACTACATTAGTAAACCCGAGTGATGTAAAGTAGAGATGTACCAGCCTTTTGTTAACCTTATAGAAACAAATCTATGTTGCTGCTTGTATCTGTACACATTTCCATTCTAACATGGTTCTATTCTGATCTTTGAAATCTCTGTTAATCCCATGTAGGTTCCAGGAGTGACATAATCCAAACCATATATTAACTAAATATATTATGTGAAAAAAAATGTGCTATTGTCAAATATCAAGCAGACCATTTTATTGTGATTCATAAGAAATCAGGCTGCACAGTCTACTGGCTAAGGGGCATCCACCTGCTTCGTGATGCTCTCAGATTCAAGACATGACAGTACAGGTGCATTCTTCCCCCAGCCCTGTAAGATCAGCTGTGGGGGGTCGTTGGCAGACTCCAGGGCCTCAGGGGTTTCCAGGGTAAACCACTGGCTAATCAGACAATGCACACATCCTGGGCCCGCCAGTGCCGTACGACCTGGCCCTGCCTGTGCGAGTGTGGTCACTGGCCCACCTCTTAAACTTTCCTACCTCTCTTCAGTCCCATATAGATTCTGAATTTTCAACTGTGGAAGGAACACTTTACAGAGAGGTGTTTCCAGATGCCCAATTGTCAAACCGCCATTATTTACAGGGCAGTGAGGTATAGTGAGCAGAGTTTGGGTTTTGGGGTTATCTAGATAGAGCTAGGCTAGAATCCCAATGACCAGGACCTTGTCCAGGGACCTTGGATTACTCAGCCTCTCTGAACCATCCTTTCTTTATTCATCTGTTGGGATGAAAGCCAGCTATTTGATGAAAATCTCGAGAAGGCGATTTCAAAGGGTCTCCCCAATTTTCTCGATCATAACATTCACCTGGAAAGTCTGCTCTAATTCAGGAGATCTAGAGCTTTCCACAGAAAACTTTGTTATTTTGAAAGCAAGTTTGTGAAACATGAAAATAACTTACAAATGTGAAACATTGAATAAATTACAAAAATGTTTATTCTTACTTTTTCACACATTTAAAAATCATTAATGCCCAAACATTAACAAAATCTAAAATGACAAAAATTTTCCCCACCCATTCATCTGTGTAGACATTTTATAAATCCTGAATGTAACCAATGTCATCAATGCTCATGTGGCCATGCTAATATCTGACAGAGACTCAATCTGCTGGAAACGTTTGCCACCCACACTTCAAGGTGAGGAGCAGATTCCCTACAATCCTACTCATTACTGGCACTCTGTTTTTACTTACCTAAATAATTTCATTGATTCCTCTGGAACTGAAATCACAGGAATCATCAACCAATATTCACAAATCTGGAAAATGTCATAATTTAATCTATCAACTTGCTCTGGACAAAGCATATATATTCCTATTTCTTTAATGTTCAAGTATCTCACAAGGAGAACTGATAGCTTTCGAAGTACATTTTCCCAACAACGACAAAACATTAAGGTGAAAACATTAGCATGGACGTGGTAAATATGCCTCCCAGCTGGAAATTCCCAGAGTTTAGCCTTAAACTTGAATGCTACAGATTTTTCATGAAACCTCAGCTTTTTTTTCTACGTGGATTCCACCCATGAATTTCCAATGCCTCACCACCCAGCGCCAGTGGGCAGTGAGTCCAGTGCCTTGATTCAGGGTTCAGGTTGCCATCAGCCTTCCTGAACTTTCTAGCCCTGGCTCTCACATCTGGCACACCACCCAAATACACAGAGGACACCCTGAGCTCACTGGCCTCCATACTCTTGGACACTGATTCCTTCCTCCTTAAATGGCCTTTCTTCACTTTCGGTCATCAAAATTTTAACACTTATACAAAGTCACCTCCAAGGTATTTCTGACCTTTCAACTATGCCCAGTGCGCTTCAGCCCACAATTAGTCACTCGTGTGTGTACACTTCTATAACACTCACTCTGTACTTCTCCTGTGAGAAGTGCCCCCCTCCGGTTTGTGGTAGACTTGGTGGATGAGAAGCCCACCCAAGGGCAAGCTCCCTGGGGACTGGACACGGTACTGCGTCTCGCTCCCTGTCTCCACTAACGCTGCCTCAAGCCCGAAGCACAGCACAACAGTGTTCGTGAGTGTGAACTAAAATCACCAATTTAAAAGATACCAAAATGATCGAGCTGTTTCAAGAAGTCAGAGAACAGCTGAGTCAACCTGGTTTCACCCTGGCTGGAATTAGTCTTGGCAGCTGTGTGAATGTTATTCTCAAACGTAAATACCTGGGTTTCTCTGTTCTTCATTCCTTCCTGTTTCTTATGAAAGAATGTCCTCTTTCTTCTCATCCCATTCCCTGAACTACAGCTTCGATGTTATTAATGAATCTTTCAAATTTCATGGAATCATGAGATGAGCCTTCTTCCTTTGGGCGATGTTTTCCAGAACAGTCAGTGTCTATGGCTGGTGTCCTTGGAATTACAAGGAAAACTCTGAAAGGAATCACCAGGTGGCGCTAGAGTCACATTAAATGTGCCTTCAACGCCCATTCCCAGGAATAGGGCGTGTTTGTCCTCCAGCACCAGATGGGTTTGTGCTTTCTCTCTAGATCTTCCATCCAAGAGAGTCCTGGAAATGATCTTGATCTTATCTATTCTCATTACACCATACCTGCTCAACTTCAGCAGGCAGAAAGAGGATTGCCTGTCACCAGCTGCAGGAGCTGATTCCCACTAGGAAGAAACTAGAAATTCAGTTTTTCAAGCCAAGAAGCATTTATAGAAAGGCAGCTATGTGCTTGACTCTGCTCTGTTGATTTAAAAATCTAGCATTTCACTGCTGGAAAGGAATTTAGAGTACTTCTACCTATCACCATCCCCAGTACTATCAGAGAGAGAGAGACATACCAGGGTTCAGAGAGGAAAGGTTACCTAACACCATTAAGGGAGCTCGTAGCAGCAGCCGTATTAAAGACCAGACTTCCCGACATGGAAACCATCCCCTTCATGCTCAGTGTTACACAGAGGCAACGGGAGTAAAAACACACAGACCGTGGTCCTATTCTTTGGGTCTTGGCATAGTGAGATACTTTTGCAGGTGCTCCAAAAGATATATGGTCATTGATTGATGGGTAAACTGGCTCTACTGAAATTCTGATATAGAAGGGTAATTATTTGGTCCAGAAATACCAAGATTTTCTCTTCTTTGGGGATATTCTGAATTTGAAATCCGAACCAAAATTTTAGATGGTGTAAAAATGAAGCTTCCAAGAATGGAAGAATAATCTCTTAGAAATCATATTTAAGGGCTCATTCTGAATAATAACCTCTTGAAAATCATATGTAAGAGCAAATTATGGGTATGCTGAATATTAGAAATGTTATCAGGACATTTAATTCTTGTAACACTGACAGTTTTTTCATTTGTTTGTTTCAATGGTGTGTTAAAGCACAGATAATGTGGAGATGCACTCTTTCACACAAAAGCTATCCATGACGGGCCTTTTATGTGACAGGTTCAAGCTCCGGGGATGCAGCAGAGAACAGAAAAGACAGAATCTCGGGCCTTCACAAACTTATATGCTGATGGTGGGAGGCAAATAATAAACAAAAGAACAAATAGAGCACCATAGTGTGTGGGACACTGATGGAGAAGGAGCCAAGGAGGGAGGGAGTACAGGAAGTACTTGAAAGGAAAGGCTTCAACGGTATGAAAGATAAGTGCAGGAAGGGCGTTCCAGGCTAAAGCAATGGCCAAGGCAAAGTATCTGAGACAGGGACGTGCCTGATATATTGGAGAACAGCAAAAAAGCCAAGGTTTTTGGAGGGCTTTGAGCAAAGAGCAGAATGCTAGTGGAGGAGGCCAGAGATCGCTGCAGCAGGTTTTTCTGTTTTTTTGCAAAGCCAATGCAAGGCTAGGCTTTGCCTAGGCTCTGAATCAGGCTCAGCTCCCATGAAAAAATACATGGTTTTCCTTTTGCCACTGTGGAAAGTACATAAAATGTCCAGGTGACTGATTGAGCTTCAGAACTTGGCAACAGGGAAAAATTGTCATCTCCAAACCATTAGGGCTTGATTAATATCAAAATAATTTCCACCTCAGACTGGAAACTCCACCTATCTACTGGAGCTGACAACCGAGATGGATCACCCAAGCCAAGTTAACCATAACAAATGAAAATGTTGAGGCACCTGTAATTAATTACTACCCAAATGAGATCCCTATCTTTGCTAGAGATAGCCCCCGAATGTATCAGGTCATCCATCTTTCAGTTCCTTCTACTACATTCATAATTTCATCGTCCTGTTGGTTCCCCACAGAGTCTGCCATGTGTCCTACATAGGCAGTGTGGTTTTTCTTCACTTTTTAAGATCATGATATGCAAGAAATACAAAAATAAAGGAAATGATAAGTGCTAGGACAGTGAGGCTCGTTCTCTTCTGGATAGAAACTGGTGTTTGTAAATGATTTTGAAGTTCCTGATCTCTTTCCTACATGTTATCTTCTTGACCTCCCCTGAAACACTGTGAATGGGGCATTTTTATCGTCATTATTGTTACCCAAACCTTGTATGTGAGAAACCACAGTCAAAGTGTTTAAAAAGCTTCTCAGTCCTCTTCCCCAAGCCCCAGTGCCACCAAACTGCCTGTCGTTGTCATCTGCTTGATGTCTTAGCGCCTGGCTTCATCTCATTAACTATTTTAAGCCCAGAAAAGAGTTCTGTGCCAGCCACATAACGTCAAAATAAATGTTTGTTGAATGGAATTGAATTGACCTTGATGGGACATGCTCTTCTCATTACTGTGCCCTCGATATTCATGTACTTCCCTCAGAACTTAGAGGAGAGGTCTTCACTCTTGGGAGACGTCCCTGGAATACAAGGAGTCCCCCATCCCCTGTGCTGCCTCTGCACTGTGTCCATCTATTGATACTATATCATAATGCTTTATATCTAGAACTTCTACTTACCTCAACAAATATTTAATGAGAAAAGGTGTTAATAAGGGTCATCCATCATCTTTGGAAGTCTACTAGAAGACACCAAAGTCTAGAAATAATAAAGAGTAATAGTGTAAGATAGACCCTGCAAGAGTTCCAGAGGCGGAAATGAGGCAAAGGCAGTTGAAATGGCCCATAGAAAGTTGGAAAAAAATCACCTCTGCTCTGAAGGCACTTACAGTCTAACCTCTTGTAACATGTTAGCTAAAGGAGGTACACAAATGGAAAAAAAATCGTGGTGAGTGCATAGAGAGGCAGAAACCGATTTTGTTAACATTTAGAGGCTTGGGAGATTAAATCCTGTGGGTGAGTTTAGGAAGATAATAATGGAGGGAAGAGCATTTTAGACAACATTCTGCAGAAAAAGAAAATCATCAACACACAGAGATGCCATCTCAGGTGCTGGGGTTGTGGGTGGGGAATTCCAGGTCCAGGAACGAGGAAGACCAAAAGTATGGTGATGAGATAGTTAATGATGGGGCTAGGAGACAAAAAGGAGATGGGCTGTGATGTTGCGGACAGACGAGGAAGTAGCCAGCCTTCTGGGGACTGATTGACTCAAACTCCCGCAGGAGGCAGCACTCCGGAAAGAGAGAGCAGGCTGACACGGGGGCTCTGCAACAGGATTCCAGCTCCACCACTTTGTGTCCATGAGCAGCTTCTCTGAGTCTGTTTCCGCACTGATATGTACATAACTATTTGTTTTCTTAAGTGCTGATCTTCATAGCAATCCAGCAGAATAAGAATCATTCCTGCCAGTTGTACAGATGAAGGAAGGGGTTGTCTAAATCACGCAATAACTAGAGGCTCCACACTTTATGCTTCTCCATGTGTCTGTGTGTTTATTCACACAAATAGAAGCAAGTTGAGATTTCCAAAGTTCTTGGACAAAATGTTGGACCTTACTTAGAGAGAATCCAAACTTGACTGCTACCCCCTGAGCCCCAGGCCCTTTCTGGACTTTTTCTTGGTTCTATCAAGGATCTGGGTTACCTAGACACTCAACATTGACTTGATAATTTGCACTAATATGAAACCAATATCTAACATAAAATAAATATAAATATAAGGATGTTTATGTTCATAATTGTATAATTATAATGTTCTATGTTTATGAGGTTTATAAAAACTTTCACATGTTGTATTAGCCAAGTACATCAAAGCTCTGAGGTTGGTAGCCACTTTCCATATATGGGGACTCAATCAAGTTCTTTTGCTACCTCCCTCACAAGTTTCTTATGAGCTTTCAATGAATATCAATAACAAAGTATGTGCTCATCAAATGTGATTATAGTTACCTGTATCAACAGCATTGCCGTCATTATATTTTCTCTTCTGTATAGCCTGGTGGAGTCATCACAGCACGAGAGGTTGTCCTAGTTCCACAGAGAGGGGAACCTGAGGCTTGGGAGGGATAAATGGCTTAGTTTAACAAACATGCAAGAAGAATTTAGCTTCTTTTTTAACTGGTGCAGTGGTCTTTCCTTTGCCATCATGCGTCAGCATATCCGTATTAGTAAATTCTCCCAGTTGGGAAAAATGTTGGCAGAACGGAAAGTTTATGAGATGAATCATTTAGATGGACAGATTGGAAAAATGTTGTTCCTTTTGCATGTTAGGTTCTTGCCAGAAATCAAGTAGGTAGAGTGTTTGAAGAGTAACCAGTCAGATAAATATGGTGGTTTTGAACAATCATGTTTGGAACTACACTAGATATATTTAAATTTCTAAAACCTATACAATTCAGGCTTGATGCTGAACACATTGAGCTTGGCTTACTGCCAGATTTCTCTCATCAGAAGTAATGACATAAAAGAATGGAATTGGAATGTTCCTAACATGAAGAAATGGTAAATGCTTGAGGTGATGGATGCTCCAATTACCCTGATTTGATTAATTCACATTGTATGCCTGTATCAAGACATCACATGTACCCTACAGATATATACAACTATCATGTACTCATAATAATTAAAAGTAAAATTTTTTAAAAAGTAATAACATAATGTGTTATAAATACCATAATGCTATATAATAAAACATGCATTATTCCGGGAAAAGTTTTCCATTTAAGTCACCTTTGCAAAAATTTAGGCATGAACTAGAACTATAAATATCCAATTCAAACTCCAGTAGCATAACGAAAAAATTTAAATGCTGCTGCAGCAATTGAGTGGTGATATCCTCACTATATGTAACATTGTATCTGCTCAGAGGTCACTCTTTCTTTTGCCTTTGTCTACGACTGACACCAGTCTCCATAAGACAAATGAGGCCCCACCGGCAATTTTCTATCATAATGAGATAAAAATCCCGGTGATCTGTGCAAGAAAGTAAAACTAAGATAAATAGTATCTGCTACTAATAAATATTTAACAGATGTGGTCCAAATCCCTCTGCCAGTTGGAGGAAGGAAAAAAGTTCTATTTCACAACTCGGATATAATTATTGGCCACATTTCTCCAAGCAAAGACAGTGACATTGGCTCACTCCCTAGGAGAATTTTCTTCTGATCTGGCCACTGGGATTTTCTTTTCTTTAACAGATTGCAGCAATATACCCTTCACTTGACCCAGTTCATTCATTCAGAAGATACCTGGAGCCAAAACCATGTATGAGGACTAGAAAGAGAAGAGGCAGGCACAAGCTGTGCTTATATACCCTCCAAAGGATTTCAGTGAAACACATATATTCCAGTCACCACTGAATGCACCTGTCTGGGTGTCAACAGTAGACCAGATTGATCCAGCCACCGATCACTTGACCCAGCTTGTTCATTCAGGAATTAGAAGAACTTGTCCCCAGACCCTATTAACTTTTTGGACAACTTCACAGACAGTTGTTATTGTTCCAAGTAGTATGTCCCTGTCACTCCTAAACAGATCCTGTGCAATGAATTTTCCTAAACATCACCGCTGAGACTCCTTCCAGTAACAACTCTGACCCATCATTTAGCTTGCCAAGCAGCTGAGCAGGATGTTTTGACCAAGTTCGTTGACCTGGCCATTTGGATCCCACAAATGTTTTGCTCCAAAAATGAATTCCGGAGCTTAGGTGGGTAACATACCAAAACTATAGTCATTTCCTCCTTCCATTCTTTCTCCCATGGAATCCCTTTTCTAACATAAACTGAAATAATTTTTCTAAAACACCAATCTGATCATCTTATTCCACTGCTTCAAAGATGTCACTACCTCCCTATTACCAACAAAAACAACAACAAGAAAAAAGCACTGCATTCTGATCCCACTTGATGTGCCTTTTCTCATCTCCAACTCTTCTGCTTATGTAATCAGTTCCCTGGTGACCAAGAGCATCCTGCATGTGCAATCCCCTCTGCCTCCGAGCACACAGCAGATATATTCGCTCCCAATAATTTGTAGGCCATCATTGTCTTCTGCCTGGCATCTCCCTACTAGTTAATTTATTTTTTTATTCATGAGTACTTATCTATCTCACCAATACTTCAGAGCAGAGTCCAAATCTTATTTTAGTTAGGGCAATGTGGCTAGGAACCTGATACATTACTGATTATGAGGGCAGGTGGAAACTGTCAGACTTCCTCTTCCCTCTTCACTGTGTGTCTGGCTCAAAGCTGTGTGGCCCACCAAAGAGGACAGAAACACCTGTCATGTCAGATGGGGAAGAACTTGTCCAGAGTATGTGCATAGTTTCACTCCTTAGCTGGAAGTCTGACTCCTGGATGATCTGCATCTTCCTCAGAGTGCCTGGACATGATAACTTCTGCACAACCAGAGTTTTTGGTTTGATTTCAATTTATTGGAAGGCAAGACCTAGATAGGAATAAGAAATTGAGTAAACAGATATTTGCCCCATGGAATCTACCTTTTTACGAAAAAGGTTAAATCAGACACTGACTTATAATCAGCACGTGGATAGGATGATTTTATTTAAAAAATTTGTGAATAATTTTATTGCAATTTAAACAATAAATTTGTGATATATATGGTCATTAAAAAAAAATTTATTATATCAACATTTTTTGACCACTTACACTAAGCCTGAAGACACACAGACTGGCAATGCCACCCCTGCTGTTGAGGAATTCCCTGCTAACGTTTCGGAGCTAGAACAGCTCAAGCTCAGTAAGGTCAAGCCACCGGCTGGTTGTCAGAGATCGGTTGCCATGGACTCCAGGGAAGCTCCTCTGACTACCTATCTCGGTCTCTTTCCACTCCTTTTGCTGCTTTGCGGCCCACATTCAGGGCGTGACTCTGCTCTGCGGGTTTCTGAAATCTTGTCTGGATGGCTGTTGAGCTTAGAATAAAGATAGAATGTGAGGAAATAGGCCCTATTTCTCATATGACTTGGAGGAGACAAGGAAAGAGATCTTGCCAAGTTTCGCAGAAACACTGTGTGTGGCTAAAGCAGCTTCCCAAGTTCCTGGTCCCAGAAAATATCTGTGTCCCTCCTCTCCCCGCACCCCCGGTAGTTTACATTTCAAAATGCTTCTTTCCACTGGCTCACAGTGCTCAGGAAGATCTCACAATTTCCCTGGGATGTGGGCCAATTTGATTACCTCCTTTTTCCATGCTTGGAAGCTTCTATGCAATAATCCTTTTAACCTCTGCAAAGGCAGGAAACCTGTGACGGCAAAGGCAATATTAGTACTTGAGAACATTTTCCCATTTGAGATTTTGAGGACTTAGTACATATTTACAAGGAGAACCCAAAACACTATCACTTACAGTGGACATTATCCTGGTCATCTCAGAGTTCTCTATAGCTCCTTTTCCACCCTGCACAGAAACTGGAGAATCTAGAGGAATATGCCCTTTGACTTCATGGCAACAGTACATAACTCTCTTTTCCACCATTATATATCATGTGCGTGCTGAAAACGTGTGGTAGATTATTTGGCTTCTTTAGATTGCAGATTTCTAGACTATAAAGAGTTATATCCAAATGTGATGGATAGAATGGCTGATCAAAATTCAAAAATCCTAAATTTTGAGCTAGGCACAGTGACTGGATATGACTTCGGGTTATCTTCCTTAGGCAGGGGCTGAATTTGTTCCTATACAAAAAATGAAACTGATAGTTGGTGTCTTAGTTCATTCATGCTGCTATAATAAAAATACCATAAACTGGTGGTTGATAAATAATAAAAATTTGGTTGTCACATTTTTGAAATCTGGGAAGTCCAAGATCAAGGCAGTAGCAGACTCAGTGTCTGGGGAGAGGTAGCCTTCTCATAGACGGTGACTTCTTGCTGTGTCCCCGCATGGTGGAAGGGAATAGCTAGTTCTGTGGGTCTTCTTTGTAAGTGTAATAATCTCATTCATGAAGGCAGAGCCCTTGTAACCTAATCACCTCCTGAAAGCCTCATTTCTTAATAATACCATGTTGAGGATTATGATCCAACATATGAATTTTAGGGAAGCACAAACATTTGTACCATAGCAGTTGGTGGTAATTTCTTCTTCTTCCTAGATATCCCTTTAATAGAACTCACTCCCCAGCCTCCCTAGCAAATGTGTCATGTGACTAAGTTCTAGGCAATGTTGTTATTTCCAGGACTGAACCATAAAATCTTCCATACAAAATTCTCTTTAATTCTCTTCCTCCTCCTCCTATTCTCCTTCTCTTTCTCCTTCTCCTTCTCCTTCTCCTTCTCCTTCTCCTTCTCCTTCTCCTTCTCCTTCTCCTTCTCCTTCTCCTTCTCCTTCTCCTTTCTTTTTCTTCTTCTTTCAGCTTCTTGCTCTCACAGACATCAGTAGAAGATTCTGGGTGAGATTCTACAAGAAAGAAAAAGCAGAGCCTTGGTCTTTGAACCAGTGTGGTTGCACTTGCCCAATACACAATTTGGCTTGAAATAAGAAATGCATTCCTAATGTGTTAAGCCACTTAGATTTTGATTTTGTTTCAGTAGACAGAGTTAAATATCCTCACTAATACACTCTGTTTCAGTAGACAGAGTTAAATATCCTGACATGAGCAGTTATGTCAGACGTGTATGCGGCAAATAACATTTCTTCTCCACCATCTACTGGCGTGACCTTCACAGGCAAACCTGGAAAAGAACACTGCAATAGCAACTTTAGTTACGCAGTTTATAAACTCAAACTCGTAGCAATATTTCTCATGAGCTTCAGGTTATTTACTAATATTGTGACCTTAGAAATGTTAAAGTGTCTCAGTTTCCCTAAATATAAAATAGGTTCCATTAGCTCTTCTAAGGCTAAATGAGCTCACGCAAGTTCTTTGCACAGTGCATTGAACATAATATTTGTTCAGTCCAGTTGTTTTTTGTTTGTGTTTGTTTTATTTTGAGAGAACATGGGGAAGTAGTGTTAACTGGCATTACTGGTATTTCCAAAAAAATTAGTCTTAGCTAAATTTTAGGGAATCATGTAGAAAAGAAATTATAGATGACACAAACATGGAAAAATGTCCCATGCTCATTGGTTGGAAAAATCAATATCGTTAAACTGTTCTTACTGCCCAAAATGATTTGCAGATTCAATTCAATTCCCATCAAAATATGAATATTATTTTTCACATAATTAGAAAAAACCATCCTAAATTTCACATGGAGTCAAAAAAGAGCCTGAATAACCAAAGCAATCGTAACCAAAAAGTACAAAGCTGGAGGCATCATATTACCTGACTTCAAATTATACCACAGAGCTATAGTAATCAAAACATCATGGTATTGGTATAAAATTAGACATATAGATCAATGGAACCAAGTAGAGAATCCAGGAATAAAACCACATACATACAACCTGCTTATTTTTGACAAAACAGATAAAAACATACACTGGGGAAAAGACTCCATATTCAATAAATGGTGCTGGGAAAATCGGATAGCCACATTTAGAATGAAATTAGATCCCTATTTCTTGCTATATACAAAAATCAACTCAAGATGGGTTAAATACTTATATTTATTTTATACCTGATACCATAAAAATTCTAGAAGTAAACATAGATTTTTCCTATAAAAACTTTATGGACATTGGCTTAGGCAAAGAATTTATGACTAAGACCCCAAAATCAAATACAGCAAAACTAAAAAGTTTTTTCACAGTAAAGGAAATGATTAACAAAGGAAACAAACAACCTACAGAATGGGAGAAAATATTTGCAAACTATGTATCAGACAAAGGATTAATATCCAGAATCTACAAGGAACTGAAACAAATCATCAAGAAGAAAATAAATGGCCCCATTAAAAAGTGAGCAAATTACATGAACAGATTTTTTTCAAAAGAAGATGTACAAATGGCCGACAAATTTATGAAGAAAATGCTGTACATGACTCATCATCAGGGAAATGCAAATTACAACGATAATGAGATAACACCTTACTCTTGTCAAAATGGCCATTATTAAAAAGTCAAAGAACAAGGCCGGGCGCGATGGCTCACACCTGTAATCCTAGCACTCTAGGAGGCCGAGGCCGGAGGATTGCTCAAGGTTAGGAGTTCGAAACCAGCCTGAGCAA
>CAUYRT010053544.1:0-35564 GCA_963574885.1 Lepilemur ruficaudatus
GTCCCAGCTACTTGGGAGGCTGAGGCAGAAGGATCGCTTGAGCCCAGGAATTTGAGGTTGCTGTGAGCTAGGCTGATGCCACGGCACTTTAGCCTGGGCAACAGAGCGAGACTCTGTCTCAAAAAAAAAAAAAAAAAAAAAATTAAAAATAGAATTACCATATGGTACTGCAATCTACTTCTTTTTATCCAAAAGAATTGAAAACAAGATCTATAAGAAATATTTGCACTCCTGTGTTCACTACAGCATTATTTACAGTAGCCAAGAGGTGGAAATAACCTAAATGTCCACTGATGCATGAATGGATTAAAAAAATGTAGTACATACAAACAACAGAATATTATTCAGCCATTAAAAAAAAGAAAAGAAAAGAAAACCTGCCATGTGCCACAAAGATGGATAAACCCTGAGGGCACTGTGCTAAATGAAATAAGCCAGTAACAGAGGGACAAATACTGCAAGATTCCACTTATATGAGGTACCCTAAATTAGTCAAACTCACAGAAATAAAAAATAGAATGGTGGTTGCCAGAGGAAGGGGGAGGGGAAATGGGAAGTTGCTGTTCACTGAGTATGGAATTTCAGTTATGCAATATAAAAAAGTTCTAGAGATCTGTTGTATGACATTTTGCTTATAGTTAACAATAATGTACTATTCACTTAAAAATTTACTAAGACAGTAGATCTCGTTTTTTACCACATGGAAAATGTATACAACAGATCCTCAAATAATGTTGTTTTGTTCAATGCCATTTCATTATAACATTGATGAGAAAAAAATTGATTCTCATCCAGGGCCACTGTGTAAAGTTTGCATGTCTGCATGAATTTTCTCCAGGTACTCCAGTTTCCTCTCACATCCCAGGGATGGGCACATTAGATTAACTGGCATGTCTACACTGCCCCAGGATTAGTGTGTGTATGGGGGGTGATGTGTGTGTGCGTACATCCTGGGATGAAATAGCATCCTGTCCAGGGCTGGCTACCACCTTGTACCCTGAAATGCTGGGATTGGCTCTGGCCACCTACGATTATGAACTGGAATAAGCAGGTTGGAAATAAACGGCTAAATGAATATACATTATTGTAAAATAAATGAAAATTATACAAATGTATGACAATAAACAATGTGGTATGAAAACATTTACTGAATCCATTATATCTGTTATTGTTTTTAAACTGCATTGTGGTACAAGGTGCTTCTTACAATTTTCACTTTGCAAACTTTTATTCCTTGATTTACCCACCATGACTATGACTGCCATCACTTACTGATTCACAAAAACTTGGGAATTATCTTCTTTTTATCAATCTTTCTTAAATGTACATGTAGCCCACATTTATTTCAACGTGTATTATTGGTAGTGTTTGGGGTCGTTATTTAGAAATTTGGTGATGTTTTTGTGATCACAAGTAAACTATAGGAACTTAACATATTAATTGCTACACCAGAAAAAAAAAACCTTTTCCTTGGGGCCATGGTGTTTTATGACAAAATCAGAACGAAACTTCGAAAACAAAACAATCTTTTCTAATTAATGAAAAATTTGTTATTTTTTGTTTTCTGTGTCCATAGGTATGGCGAATAAGGTAAAGAGATGTGTGAGTTACATATGCTTCATGAGGCCCCAGGCTCAACACTAGCCTGAGTTAAATACAACTCACATGGCAGTTAATGTGTTGGATCTTGTTTTTATCAATTAGCCTACAGTAAAACTGGTTTTATTATACACCATTTCATGTAAAGCTGCAGTTTCTGAGAACCTATCAACGATGCAAAGTAAGGGCTTACTATAATTAAATTTTTTAAATGGTAAAGCAAAAAAATACAATAAAACAAAACCTGACATTCTGTATTAGAACAAAATGTAACGAAGACAAGACAACAATAGTACATTGGTAAATGCAGTAGGATGAAGCCCAGCTATCTGGGTTCTAATTGGGGCAGCAGATATCCTCCTTATGCTGCTTTCTTCATCTGTAAAATGAATTAGACATGAAGAACTTGAAAATCTCTTGCGGCTCTAAAAGTCTATGAATCATCTTAATACAAACCAGAAAGCTTGGAATGAAAGAATACACTTGAATAACATCACCCAAAAAGTCTGTTGAGTGTTTTTAAAAATGGACTAACATTTTCTAATTCTTAAGAAAAATCAAGTAATACAGATGGCTGTTTCACTGACGTTATAATAGTTAAACATTTCACATAGTGTCTCAGTAATTTAGTATTTTTACATGATCCACCCAAATATCCATCTAGTATCTGAAACAATATTTTGAACATTTTCCATGTTATAAAACTCCCCAATTTTTTTTTCTTTTACAGATTCTGGTATATGATATATAAAACATTCTTTCAAAAAATGCATACTTAATTTTAGTGGAGTTTCTTAAAAACATCATTCTCTTTTTTTTCCTTAATTCTCAGCAAGCAATAATATATCTGGAGGCTGGGCACAGTGGCACACACCTGTAATCTTAGCATTCTGGGAGGCCGAGGTGGGAGGATCGCTTGAGCTCAGGAGTTCGAGACCAGTCTCAGCAAGAGCAAGATCCCTGTCTCTACCAAATAATAATAAGAAGAATATATCTAGAAATAAACTTGTTGTCTAATGGCAAATGCACAAACCTCGGAATCAAATGACATGAATTCAAATCTTCACTATCTTTAACTAACACAGTGTCTTTGGACACATTATAAAATCACTTGAGCCTCAATTTTCCTATTTGTAAAATGTGAGTCTGGACAGTCTCCAATATTTTCACACATAGGACTTACGTTATTTTTCTTCTATTCGTACCGTGTTTAAAGGATGTGTCTTTCAGACAGATTGCATTTATTAAGTAATAATAAATCATCTTCCAAAGACTGCCAACCTGAGATTCAGAACATCTTGAGATATGAATTCAGATAAAACAATCTGCTAAGAATAAGTGCATTATTTCTATTAGGTTGATGAAATACCAATAGTACCAACCATTATTATACTGAGTCCAGCAACAAGAGGTGAAAACCACAGGTCTAGATGATATCTAAATTTCTAGGATTCTGTTTCAAACACATTTAGAGGAAGCTAATTGGTATATATTATAAACTACTTAAAAGATCATTAATACAGTGAGGAAAAAAGTAAAAACTAAATCTATTTTTTTCATTTGGTCAAATACTGAGCACCAACAATGTTCAGTACTATGCTATTTGATATTTTTACATAAAATATAATTGACATTTTTTTCAAATAATACTTCTTTTTTTTTTTTTTTAAGTTTCCCACCTTTTCTTATTTGGGAGGTGAAAGGGATGATGGTGGTTACCAATGTTTATCTTATATATTGACTAGTTTTCTAAGAAGTAATTTCAACTCGAAAAACTACTGACATCAACAATGTTACCAAAAATTATACAATGCAGCCAATAAATATTAATACTTTCTGAACAAATGAAAGACTGAATGACATATTCACATTATGTACAGAAGTTTTAGGGAGGCTGTCTCCACTACCTTCCTGAACCTTAACAGCTTTCGACCATACAGATTCCTGTTGCTTCTTTTAGTGCTTTATAATTGATGCTTCACCCTCACACCTCTTATTTCTGAGGTCAAGGGGATTTTTAGTTTTTCAATTACTTGTACTTCATGCAGTATGTCCAAGTAGATCACGGGCCAATCACATCTTCATTCACATTTGTTTAAACACAAAGAGCTTTAAATTGACTCATGTTAAAACACAATAAAGACTCGATGATTAAACTGGCAGATGAATGCATAGTCAGAGGAACAGAAGAGAACAGAAAGTCCAGAATAAAACCAAATTCATACAGAATCTTAGCATAGAATAACAATGAAGTCTCAATGCAGTGGGGAATAAAGTTGGATCCATACTTTCAGTATTAATCCCAGATGGATCAAAGATTTCAAGATAAAAAAAACAAAACCATAAAAGTTCCAGAAGATAACTTAAAAGAAATTTTTATAAGCTCAGAGTGGGGAGGGCATTATTAATTATGCCAAGATTACAAATGCTATAAGAGAAAAGACTATTAAAAAAGGTCATTCAAATACACTAAAAATAAAAACTAAACTTTAAAAGAAAATTCCATCATAAAGGAAACAAGAAAAATATTTGCAAGTCATATCATAAAGGCACAGACACACACACATACATACACAGTGCTATCAAGTAAAAAAAAAAAAAAAGACCAACAATCTAATTTTAAAGTGGGCAATAGGTATGACTATATCATTGACAGAAAAAGTACAGAAATAGCTCATAAATACACCAAAAACATGTTCAGTCTCATCTTTAATAGGAAAAAGGCAAAACTGTACTGAACACCATATTTCAACTATCAGATTGGCAAAGATCCAGAAGTTTGACAGCACATTGTGCTATTGAGGCTGTAGGGAAACAGGAAATTTCATATATTGCTGATAGGAATATAAACTGGTGTCTATTGAGGGTCATCTGGCACATCTATCAAAATTAGAAGTACACATACTCTTTTAACTCAGTAATTCCACTTGTAGGAATTTATCCAACAAATACACTGGTACATACAAAAATATTGTAAACAATCTAAATGTCCATTAATTGAAACTGGTTAAAAAATAATAAAGCCCTACATATGTATCAATATGAAAGGATCTTCAGAAAATATTTTTAAGTGACAATTATAGAACAGCATGTCTGAAATGCTAGGAGATTAAATAATATATATTTAAATTTGCCTATATCTGTATAAAAGATCCTGAAACCATACATAAGAAAACAACCAATCATAAATTAACACACTAGAGGGTCAGGGTGGAAATTTTGCTAACGAGGATAAAAGTATGGAGAGTTTTTTCACTTTTTTGCTATTTTAATTTTTCTCCATTCAAAAAACTAAGTAAAAACAAAAAATAAAGATTAAGGGGATAGTAGAATTTGAACTCCAACTAAATTAATCATCGAGAATGAAATCAAAGGTAAAAAAATGGTAAAAGTTTTCTACTTCTGGCAATATGAAGGACTAGACACTTTGATGGGTTCTCCACTATGAAACAACTATTATTTCTTGTAAATTTGCACTTACACGTACCCTATTTCACTCCTAGGCGTGTTCCCAGAAATTGAAAAATGTGCACCAGTAGATATGTTCAAAAATGTTCACAGTAATTTTGTTTGTAAAAACAAAATCCTGAAAAATCCCAAATGTGGACCAATAATAGAATGGCTGAATCATTACAGAATTATTCACACAGTAGATGAAATACTCAATGTAACAAAGTAAAATAATCTTAAACTGCAATGGTAAGTAGGATAAAAATAAGTTCCAGAAGACAATACACATTGTGATGCTATTTTTCTAAAGTTAAAAAAAAAAGCAAAATTACATACCGTTAAAGACTCATATTTGTTTGATAAAAGGAATAAAGGCTGGGGCAACTACATATAAAATCCAGAGATAAGGCTGGGCAATGTGGTGCATGCATGTAATTCCAGCAATTTGGGAGTCCAAGGCAGGAGGATCACTTGAGCCAGGAGATTGAGACCAGCCTGGGCAACAGAGCGAGACCGTCTCTACAAAAAATTTAAAAATTAGCCAGGCATAATGGTGTGTGTCTATAGTCCTAGCTACTCAGGAGGCTAAGGCAGGGGACTGCTTGAGCCCAGGAGTTAGAGGCTGCGATGAGCTATGATTGTGTCACTGGATTCCAGCCTGGTCAACAGAGAATCCCTATGCACTAAATAATCCAGAGATAGTGGTTACCTCTGTTGGGAAAGGCATGATAGGCAAGGTCATATGAAAGAGGAGGATAAAGGTGAAGGTAAGTATGTTGGTAACGTCTGGTTCTTAAATGGGGTGGTGGGTTCATGGGTGTTTATTTTATTATCATGTTTTATAACTTATATAAGTGTTAAATATTAATACATTATGCATCAAGTATTGCTTATTTTTTCTTTAAAAATAACAGCACTTTAATGTTTCTTGGCAAACTGTAACACATTTTAAGATTTTATAAAACTCTATCTTTCTAGCCAAAAATGAATGAATGAGCATTATCCTTATTTTCTGCGTATGCTTATTGTACAGTTTCTTTGTTAACAGAGAATATTAATTAAGAAGTTCTTAAGACTTCAACTTTTAATTTCTGGAAGACACTTAACCAGTGTCTTCCAAACTGTCAAAACAGTCTGTTTTCTAGTTTTGAAAATAATTGTAAACACCTTTCTATCCTTATAGACCTCTTAGAATGAAGAGCACATATTCTAGATTTCCAGCTCAAAATTTCAGAAACAGAAATTTCATTCAGACTTTAGAAAACTACACATTTCCTCTTCTTGCTTAAAAAAAAAAGTCCGAAAAGGTTCCCCAAGTGGACTTCAAGTATAGGGACAACTCTGCTTCCCTAGTTGTTTAATATATATTATTTATGTTTAAATTCAGTCAGATTATGCATTTCAGGCCCAAATTTGTATATCTGTGTTTTAAATATACTTGATTTGTTTTCTACAGTACTAAGTCACAATCCTCAGCAGCATGTGAGGGCTTGTTTCTCCAACAGTTAGAATTATAATTTTTAGATCCCTGATAATTTTTATGAATCAGAAATTTCATAACATTTATTTATTTTTAATCTGCACTCCTGATTGGTCAAAATTTTTTCATTATTTATTGTTTGGTCTTTTAAAATGTTTCTCTAAGATCTTTGGTCATTTTTCTACTGGAGTGCTAGCATTTTTTTTTTTATTTGTATGTGTCCTTTGTGTATATTCAACCTGTTACATATGCAGCTGCAATTTATGCTTGTTGTCATTTGCCTCTTTATTTTCTTCTGGTGTTCCCTGAACTTGATTTTAGTTTTAATGTATCCAAATCCATCTTTTTTTCCTATGATTTCATCCTTTGCTCTTGTGCTTAAAAACACTATCACACTATAACCAATAAATGCACCCTTAAATTGCTTATACTGTTTCTTTTTTTAAAAAAACATATGTATCTGAAATCTTTGTGTGTGTGTAAAAAATGAGTCAAAGAAGTTTTTAAAATCATGAAAATTTAAATTCATTGAATCTTTCCTGAGATTATTTCAGAAAAATATGCTATCTGTGCTAATCTCATTAAAAACTTACTTTCTAATTTCAGATTCTTTTTCCTTTGAATAAATGGGCCTTAAAATACAGACTCAATTGATATGACTAAAACAGATGTAAGCTTAACACTACCTTTAATCTTCCTAGATTCAGTAGGTAAGAAAAGAGAATCCTTGCCAATGTGATTTTTTAAAAAGCCCATAGCTTCTCACCACTCAGGTAGCTCTAACATAGCCACCAATGGAAAAGGATGCTATTCTGGAATATTTGGATCTTTCCTCCTTTGCTCAGGGGAGGAAGAGCATTTTCATCTGCAGTCTCAGATGGACAGCAATGAGGATGTATATGTTCCTGTTGCTCCTGACTGCTCCAGCTAGATAGCCCTCTATTTATAGGACCTGCCTTTGTTTGAAAACAACCAGGTATCCAGGGACTGGGCTGCCCCGCACAAGTAACCCACCAATCCCTTTCAATAAGATCACTACAAGCCAGCTACACTCTAACATTTCCAACACAGTATTTATGTCTAAATAAATAATTAAGTTGGATCACTCAGCTTTATATTTAAATCAAGTTGGCTCCAACTATTTTAACTGTCTCATTACAAAGTGGTTTCTGTTATGGGAGCTCCCAAAAGAATTTGTTCAGGAAACTCTACCAAAATACTAGTAAAGAAATGTATTAATCTATTATCTTAAAAGTGCAACCCTTATACCCCACACCACCCCTCAAAAAAGAAAGAAAAGTAGGGATTCTAAATACAGTACACAGTATATGGGAAACAAGCAAGCAATCTATCCAATTCACATCACTGGGATGGTGCAGCCTCCTGCTTCCAGGATGCAATAGTAAATGCACGTGAAACAAAAGTGACAAAAACACTGGTAACTCAACTAAGATCCTGAAAAGGTCAATAAGAACTCTATCCCATCCCAAAAGTACTTATCTTAGGTCATCTCTAATGAACCTACAAGAGCTAGCATATTTCACAGGGGCTAAATAAAACTTTTTAAAAGGTTAACGGAAAAATATTTATGTGAAAACTGCCTCCAAATAATCTTTTAGTGGGTGGATTCGGCACATACCAGTGAATACCTTTGAGCTTAGTCCAATTCTGTGTTAAGCTAGAGTTCACCTTTAAGAAACAATGAACATGTTTTTAAGTAAAACCCTGTATTAATAACATGGAATGTGAATACCAAAAAAAAAAAAAAAGATATTATCAACTTAACTGTATTTAAATATTTTTTTCAATTTCTTTTTCACTGGTGTTGAGGTTGATATATTTAAATATTTTACAAAGTTTTCCATCAGTAGATGGATTTAGATCCATCAGTAGATCTTTAAAATGTGTGATCTTTTTAAAACACTTGTTAGTCATTCATCTGTAAAAATCTAGTTTTTTATGCATATGCCAAGCATGTACATAAATACGTAAATTTAGCATAAAATTGACCTATGCTAAATTTAACACAGTTACGTGTTCTTGTACACTTCAATGTAACTATGACAGTGATTCAAAGGGTAAAAACACACTTATAATAGTCTGCCTTCTGCTACATTTCAGTACAATGAAGAAAGCCTGAGCAACATGCAAAAATTAGGTCCATATTTTAAATCTGCAGGCAATCAAGTCAGCAAAATAAATTGAGGAACCAGGCTATGTAATCACAATCACTTGCAAAACCATTTAAACTATTTTTTAGTTGTAATTGTTAGCAGTTTCTTATGACTGTAATCTTTAAAAAAATATCTTCCACTTCAAAAATTAAATGCACGTGTACATTAACATTTTTTGTCTACTTATAGTTAGGTGCTAGCTACACCAGATTAAAATTTCCTTCTTTATCTTTTCCAATTCTGCATTCCTTCTTTTAATTTTTGTACATTATGGTTCCAAGCTAATTTCATATTATTTATCCGAATAATGGGTGGCTAAAAATTTGGTTTTTTTTTTGTTTTTTTTTTTAAAGAAACTGGGTCTTGTTATGTAGGCTGGACTTGAACTCCTAGATTCAAGTGATTCTCCCATCTCAGCCTCCCCAGTAACTGGGACTACAGGCACCACCATGTCTGGCTTAAAAATTTGATCTTTAAAACTACAGTTTTGAAGTAATGTAGAATTTAACAAAGACATAATAGAGAAAGCTATTTCATGATGACATGGTGTTTTTCACAAATATGTTACCTTTTCAGATGTTATATTCAAGGATATAATCATTTTACAAATGTTACATAATTAAAGATTCTCAACATTATAAATTAGCATGCATAACTCTTAGCACAATGAATAAGATGTAAAATGAGTGTGCAAGGTCAGACATGTCTTTGAGGCAGCCAGCACTGGCAATCTCGAATTCCTGTCTCCCCCCCACATGTACCATCCTGAGAGATCTGTGCTCTAACCTTTGCCCGCAAAATACTAACTCAGGTATTCTTCATAGGACAGAAATAATTTAGAGAAGAATTTCAAATGTAAGGAACTGATTAAGTAGAAGAGAAGTTAACCTAAATGTTATCGTAATATATGAACTTAAATTAATTTTCAGGTAATGGATTCATCACCTGAGTGATCAATTCCTAAGCAGAGACCAAATATTTCTAAATATTTTTCTTATATTTAAGTAGCTTTGAGCTAGCTCCAGGGGGACTCTGGGGTTTCACTAGTGAGCAACAGCCCTTGGGGAGTGAAACAGTTACTCTGGAGCTAGACTGCCTGTATCCTCTATGGCAACCCAGGGCAGGGACCACTCAGCGTCATTTGGAAGAACCCTTACATCAGCTTTCTCATCCACTCCTCACAGCTAGCAAGAGGAGAGAAAACGTTATTTTTTCAAATGTTCAATTTGAACCAATGTAGTAGACTGGAGGGATTCCTAAAAAGTTAAGAGTTTGGTTAAGTTTTAAGCTGGCTTCAGATAGCTTTATCACTTTTAACTTTATATCTAAAGCAAAACTTTTATGCATTCTTACACATTTCTGATTACTTAAACTCATTTGGCCTCATTGTGATGTCCCTTCCCATACTTGCAGACAAGTTCTAGTGTTCCTTAGCAAGTTAAAAAAAAAAAAAAAATCAACAAACACATAAAGCTAGGGGCTGAAATATTGCTGTTTAATGATGGAGCTTGCAGATTATCTATAATGTAATCTCATGTTAAAACTGTCAAGTTAATAACTATTTGATTTCTATATTTAAACATATAACATTTATATTATTTGAAAAAAAATGTCGAGTGCCAAAATATAACTATTCAAGAATAAACTATGTATTCTTTAGTTACCATGTGTATGCAAAAAACATCTGACAGATAAAAAGTATAAGAAAGGAATTTTTGGCAAGCCCTCACAGAATTATATCATTTTTACAAAAGAAAGGAGGGAGGAAGCATGGAAAGAAATCAACATTTATTACATGCTTACTAGGAAACAGGTACTGTGCTAAGTACTTTATATAAAACTTCAATCAATTTAATGTTTCTTACATTCCCTTACCAAGTAATTATGAACCAATATACTTGAACATCAAAGGAATTAAACACAAAATCTAGGAATCCTGAACTGATTCCATTTTTTCCTTGGGCTATGTGCTAAGCTCATCACATTCATCACCCCTATGTACGTAGTCCAAGGGCTCAGAGGCACATTAACTTAAATTATTCCCAGAAAGTAACCCCAAAATATCATTACCTCAGTGAAATATTCTTTTCAAGAGGCTAGTTTTGATGATCCAAGAATTCAATTCTTGTAAGTGTGCTTTGATAAGAATTTGTTACTAATTTCATTATACTTCAAGAGATGAGCTGCTAATGTCAAAGACTAAAGCTCCTTCATTATGATAATTTACAGATTTACGCTTTTTCAGTGTCCAGAGGTTGTGATGAAGATAGACAGGGTTAGAAATGAGATTGGGTGTTTTCATTGGTTAGATGTTTTGATTCACAATTTACAGTAAAATGGTCACTTCAGTGAAAACAGATGCTTTTGGGGGAGGCGCAGGGAAAAAAGAAAACGAAAAATTTCTGTATGTCCAATACAAAATATCTTGATCACGTCCATTTGCAAAAAGAAATAAACTGAAGTTGATAGTTAAATGTCTGACAATATTATAAGTGGGATGAAACTGCAAGTAATTTTCTTCTTAAATTTCTGATATTTCATTTAGTGAAGTTAATAAAATATTAAAAATTCTAATGACTCAGCAAAATGTGAAAAATGCATATAGCAACGTTAAATGAAAACAGAATAAAAATTTTATCCATATTATAATTACATAAAAATTTGTGTGCACATAAAAACAACTGGAACAGTGAAAATTGATTTGATAGCATAATCAGCTTATAGATAACTGCTTCTTTTTCAAATTTTTTATATTATAATAATATTATTTCAATAAAAATCACAACTTAAAAAAAGAATGCCATCACTATGTGTATTAAATGGGACTCTATCTGTAATGGTTTAACCACGTTAAGGATATGAGTATCTGTGTCTTAGTTTTCCAGTTATTCTATTAGTTTCAGGAGAGCAAACACCAAGACTCCTTTGTACCCTCCACAATACTCGGTATCTTGGGCCCACACAGACCCAGTGATAGCTAGTCACTAAACCACTGATGAATACCAAGTGCAGATAACATAAAAATGAAAACTTACTGTTACTTGGTGGTTCAGGAAACCCAGCCTTTGGACCACTCCATCCTTTGTTTTCCCCTGTCTGAAAGATTAAATCAACTGTTTAAATACAGAAAAACAGGCTTATTCAAAAAGAAAAAATGTTGACCAATCAATTAAGCAAAGACACAGGTCTCTCATACAGTTTTTCTGTATATTCTCTCCATCTCTGATCCTGGAACAATGGCTACACAAGTAACATGAACAGCATCATCTACCCCTTTTCTGCATTTAAATCTATTTTTATGTCTCTTTCTGCTTTTACCTGCTCATTTAAATCTATAAGATGTCAAGAAAACCCAATATTCCGTATACGTATTACATAGAACATAATCTTTAGCTTGGTGATTAAAAAATAAATAATTCCTATTCAAACAGTAAACAATAACAATCATCACTAGTACTAAAGTGACTAACAGAGCTTCTTTATCACTCTTGTGGTCAGATTAACAACAGAAATGTTACAATGTTCACTCTGGAGAAGTGTTACGATAAGGATCACCAAATACTGCTAATGACACATACAAAAAATCAAAAGATAAGCCCTAACTTTAAGGAAAACATGTAATATCTGGACTTTTGCCAGATGATCTGTTTGGTATTAAATACAATCTGAAACACAGATATTTTGTAGTAAGTATTCTAATCAA
Source organism: Lepilemur ruficaudatus (assembly GCA_963574885.1). Taxonomy (NCBI): domain Eukaryota; kingdom Metazoa; phylum Chordata; class Mammalia; order Primates; family Lepilemuridae; genus Lepilemur; species Lepilemur ruficaudatus. The sequence goes on from CAUYRT010053544.1 coordinate 12,407, forward strand.
ATTAATAAGTGCCTTTAGCTGGTGATGTTTTCTTTTTGTGGAGGTGGTACTACTGATATGAAGTACAGGGGTGGGTAAAAAAAGGCTTATTTCTTATTATGATCAGCATTTTATTTGTTTTTTTGTTTGTTTGTTTTGAGACAGAGTCTCACTCTGTTACCCTGGCTAGAGTGCCGTGGCGTCAGCCTAGCTCACAGCAACCTCAAACTCCTGGGCTCAAGCAATCCTTCTGCCTCAGACTCCCGAGTAGCTAAGACTACAGGCATATGCCATCATGCCTGGCTAATTTTTTCTATATATTTCTAGTTGGCCAATTAATTTCTTTCTATTTTTAGTAGAGACGGGGTCTCGCTCTTGCTCAGGCTGGTTTCAAACTCCTGAACTTGAGCAATTCACCCGCCTCGGCCTCCCAGAGTGCTAGGATTACAGGCGTGAGTCACCGTGCCCTATGATAAGCATTTTATATTTATGTCATCAGATGTCAAAGGCCAAATGGATACATTAAATCCAGATATATACATAAAATACAACTCTAGCAAATAGTTTACCAATGTTCATTTATTTTTAAAATAATTTTTCTTATTGAATTCTCTTTCATTTTTATTATACATCTTAGGGTGACAAGGAAAGATATAATGGCAGACAAAAGAAGTAAAAAAGAAAATAAAGAATCCTTGACCGGGCGCGGCGGCTCACGCCTGTAATCCTAGCACTCTGGGAGGCCGAGGCAGGCAGGTTACTCAAGTTCAGGAGTTCGAAACCAGCCTGAGCAAGAGCGAGACCCCGTCTCTACTAAAAATAGAAAGAAATTAATTGGCCAACTAAAAATATATAGAAAAAATTAGCCGGGCATGGTGGTGCATGCTTGTAGGCCCAGCTACTCAGGAGGCTGAGGCAGTAGGATCGCTTCAGCCCAGGAGTTTGAGGTTGCTGTGAGCTAGGCTGACGCCATGGCACTCACTCTTGCCCGGGCAGCAGAGTGAGACTCTGTGTCAAAAAAAAAAAAAAAAACTGAAGGAAAGTTTCTCAAATAAACAGAAACTGAGTGAATCTGTTACCACTAAACCTGTCCTTTAAAAATGTTTAAAAGAGTTCTTCAGACAGAAGGAAAATGACATAGGTAAGAAACTAGGATCTATACAAACAAAGGAAGAGCATCAGGGAAGGAACAAATGAAGTTAAAATAAAATCTATCTTTCCTATTCTTAAATGATAGATAACTGTTAAAAGTAATAATTGTAACAATTTATTCACTGATTATAGCATACAGATTAATGGAATGAAAATAGCAATGTTACAAGGGATGGGAGGGAAAAATTGAAAAATTTTAGTAAAAAGTGCCTGTACTACCCATGAAGCAGCATGGAGTTACCTGAAGTGGACTCAGATAAATTGTAAATGTACATTGCAAACTCTGGGGCAACTAAAAACATTTTTTAAAATAAGTATAATGGACATTCTAAAACAGGAGAGAAAATGGAATCATATAAGATGGTCAGTTAAAACCAGAGAAGGCAGAAAAAGAGGGGAGTATAAAAAAAAAGTACAACAAATAGAAAAGAATAACAGTTACAAACATTGTTCCTATTAATCTAGTTACATTAACAATCACTTTAAGTACGAATGGCCTAAGAAACCAATTAAAAGAGACCATCAAAGTGGATTTAAAAAAAATTTTTTTTTTTTTTTTAAAGAGACAGAGTCTCACTCTGTTGCCCAGGCTAAATTACAGCGGTGCGATGACAGGTCACTGCAGCCTCGAACTCTTGGGCTCAAGTGATCCTCCCACCTCAGCATCCTGAGTAGCTAGGGCTACAGGTGTGCAGCACCATGCCCAGATAATTTTTAAGTTTTTTTGTAGAGATGGGGTCTCGCTTTGTTGCCCAGGTTGGTCCTGAACTCCTGGCCTAAAATGATCCTACCACCTCAGTCTCCCAAAGTGCTGGGATTACAGGCAAGAGTCACTATGCCTGTCTTAAAAAAAAAAAAAAAAAAAATCACCTTTAACTATAAAGACACAGATAGGTTAAAAGGAAAGGGATGGAGAGGGATATACCACGTTAACACTAATCAAAGGAGCTGGAGTGGCTATATTAATTTTAGACAAAGCAGATTTCAGAACAAGATAAATCATGAGGGATAAAGAGGGACATTACAAAATGATAAATTCTCCAAGAAGATCTAACAATCCTTAATATGTATGCACCAAACTAGAAAGCATTAAAATACATAATGAAAAATACTGGTACAACTGCAAAGAGAAATAAACAAACCAACTATTATAGTTGGGGACTTCAATACTCTTTCAATAACTGACAGATACAGCAGGCAAAAAAATGAGTATGGATATCAGTGAACTGAACATCATCATTAATCAACTGGATCTACTTGACATTTATATAATAGTTCATCCACCAACAGCAGAATACACATTCTTCTCAACCTCACATGAAACAACCACCAAGATAGGCCACATTCTGGGCCATAAAACACACCTTAACAAATTGAAAAGAAGGAAAATCATATTAAGCATGCTTTCACACCACAATGGAATTATAAATCAATAACAAAAAGACAGCAGGAAAATCCCAAAGTATTTAGAGATTAAACAACAAAGTTCTAAACAACACACGAGTCAAAGAAAAAGTCTCAAGAGAAATTTTAAAATATTTTGAACTAAAGAAAAATGCAAGTCAACATTTGTGTGATGTAGTAAAAGCCATGCTTATAGAAGAGTTCATAGCATTGTATGCATATATTAGAAAACAGACCTAAAATCAATAACCTAAGCTCCACCTTTGGAAACAGGAGAAAGAAGGGCAATTTATGCCTAAAGCAAAGAGAAGAAAAAAATTTTAAAAGTTACATCAGAAACCAGTGAATTGAAAACAGAAAATCAACAGTGAAAACAAAAGCTGCTTCTTTCAAAAGACTAATAAAGATGATAAACATCTAGGCAGGTTAACCAAGAAAAAAAAAACATAAATTATTAACATCAGATATGAACAAAGGGTTACCACTACCAAATCACACGGATAATAAGAGGAAAATAAAGGAATATTATGAATAAATCTATACCTAAAAATTGACAAGTCAGATGAAATGGACCAATTCCTTAGAAGATATAAACTAGCAAAATTTTGACAAGAAATAAATAATTTGAATAGGCCTGTATCTATGAAAATGGACCAAGAATTACCAGTCTTCCAAAAAAGAAAGCCCTATACTCACATGGTTTCACTGGTGAATTCTACCAAACACTTAAGGATGAAATTATACCAACTCTCTACAATCTCTTCCAGAAGACAGAAACAGAGAAAATACTTCCTAACTCATTCTATGAGGTCGGTACCACCCTAATATTAAATTTTAAAAGGCAAACTACAGACCAATATCTCTAATGAACATAGATGCAAAAATTTTCAACAACTATTAGCAAATCAAATCCACCAATGTATGAAAAGATCTCTACACAAGGTTTGCAAGGCTGGTTCAATATTCTAAAATCAATCCATGTAACACCACCAACAGGCTAAAGTAGAAATATCACATGGTCATATCAATTGATATAGAAAAGCATTTGACAAAATACAATAACCATTCATAAAAAAAGAAACTCTCAGTAACCTAGGAATAAAGAGGCACTTACTCAACTTGATAAAGAACATCTATAAAAAACCTACTGCTAACATTACACTTATTTAATGGTGAGAAACTGCATGTTTTCCCCCTAAGATCTAGAATAAGACAAGGATGTCCCCTCTCATCACTCACATTCAATATTGTACTGGAAGTCATAACTAATACAATAAGACAAGAAAAGGATGGCCAGGCATGGTGGCTCATGCCTGTAATCCTAGCGCTTTAGGAGACAGAGGTGGGAGGATCCCTTGAGGCCAGGAGTTCAAGACCAGCCTGAGCAACATAGCGAGACTCCATCGCCACAAAAAATAGAAAAATCAGCCAGGTATGATGGCGCATGCCTGTAGTCTCAGCTACTCAGGAGGCTGAGGCAGGAGGATAGATAGCTTGAGCCCATGAGTTCGAGGCTGCAGTAAGCTATGATGATGCCACTGCACTCTAGCCCAAGAAACAGAGAGAGGAAGGAAGGAAAAGAAAATAAAAGGAAATAAAATTTATACAGATTGAGAAGGAAGAAATAAAACTTTAGTTCACTGATGACATGATTGTGTAGAAAAGCCCCCAAAACCTCCAAAAATTCCCCCCTAAATTTCCTGGAACTAATAAAACAATTATAGAAAGTCACAGGATACAAAGTAACATACAAAAGTCAATTACTTTCCTACATACCAGCAATGAAGAACTGGAATTTGAAATTAAAAACACAATACAATTTACATTAGCAACCCAAAGATAGTACTTGGGTATAAATCTAACAAAATATTTGTAGGAACTGTGTGTGAAAAACCGCATGATGCTATTGAAAGAAATCAAAGAAGGTCTAAACAAATGGAGAGATATTCCGTGTTCGTAGACCGGAAGACTCTATATTATTAAGATGTCAGTTCTTCTCAATTTAAGCTACAGATTCAGCGCAATCACAATCAAAATCCCAGGATGCTATTTTGTGGACACTGACAAACTGATTTTAAAAATTATATTAAAAGGCAAAAAATCCAGAATAGCCAACCCAGCACTGAAGAAGAGAAACAAAGTGAAAGGACTGATACTACCTGACTTTAAGACTTAATATAGGGCCGGGCATGGGGGCTCACACCTGTAATCCTAGCATTCTGAGAGGCTGAGGCAGGAGGATTGCTTGAGCTCAAGAGTTCAAGGCCAGCCTGAGCAAGGGTGAGACCCTGTCTTTATAAAAAATAGAAAAATTAGCTGGGCATGGTGGTGCATGCTTGTACTCCCAGCTACTTGAGAGGCTGAGGCAGGAGAATTGCTTGAGCCCAGGAGTTTGAGGTTATAGTGAGCTATGCTGTCACCACTGCACTGTAGCCTGGGCTACAGAGCAAGACTCTGTCACAACACAAAAAAGACTTAATTATAAAGCTACAGTAATCAAGACAGCATGGCATTGCTGAAGAATAGATACATACATCAATGGAACAGAACAAAGCACAAAAATAGACTCAACACAAATACAGTCAGCTAATCTTTGGCAAAGGAGCAGAGGCAATCTAATGGAGAAAGCAGACTTTTCAACAAATGATGCTAGATATCCACATGCATAAGAAAGGATCTAGATACAGATCACATAACTTTCACAAAAATTAACTCAAAATGTATCACAGACCTGAATACAAAATTATAAAACTTCCAGAAGATAACCTAGAAAATCTAGGTGACCTTGAGTTTGGTGATGAGATTTTAGGTACAACACCAATAGGACTGTCCATGAAAGAAAAAATTGTTAACTTGAACTTCATTAAAATTAAAAACTTCTGCTTTGCTAAACACACCATTAGAACAATGAAAAGACATACCACAGACTGGAAGAAAATATGTGCAAAATACCTATTTGGAGAGCATTATCACTAAAAATGGCAGAATAGGGCAGTCTCGGATGCCGTCCCTCCACAGAAACAACTAATGAGCTGGCAAAAAGTGTCAAAATCTTTTCCAGAACTCTGCAACTACTCAAAAACTTACAACAACAAGGGAAAGGCTCGGTGAAAGAGGCAGCTGCTTTGTGATAAGAGAAAGCTATGCATTTTAAACTGCCCACCTACCTTCCCCCACAAACCATATCCATGGCAGAGGAGACTAAAAATAGAAGGCAATTTCCTCAACCTGATAAAAGGCATTTATGAAAAACCTACAGCTAACATCATGCAAACTCAATGGTAATAGAAAGAATAAGACCAGGATGCTCACTTTCACCCACTTTTATGCAACACTGTACTGGAAGTTCTAGCTAGAGCACTTAGACAAGAAAAAGAAATAAAATGTGTTCAACTTGGAAATGAATAAAACTATTCCTATTCACAGATAGTTTATGTATAGAAAACTCTAAAGAATCACACAAAAAAACCCTATTAGAGCTAATAAATAAATTCAGCAAAGTTGCAGGATACAAGGACAAAACATAAAAAATAGTAGGCCCCCAAATATTAAACATGTAATTATCATCTGATCCAGCAATTTTGCTCCTAAGTATACATACAAAAGAACTGAAAACAAGAACTCGGATACTTGTATGTGAATGTTCATAGCAGCATTATTGACAATAGCCAAAGGTGGAAACAACCCAGTGTCCACCAACAAATGAATGAATAAAATGTGGTGTATACATACAATGGAATATTATTCAGCCATATAAAGGAATGAAGTTATGATACATGCAATAACATGAATGAACCTTAAAAACATCATGCTAAGTAACAGAAGCCAGACACAAAAGGACAATTATAATATTCCAGTTGTATCAAATATCCAGAATAGGCAAAATCATAGACAGAAAGATTAGAAGTTACAGTACTGGGGGTAGGGAGAATTGGAGAGTAATTGCTTAACTGGTACAGAGTTTTCTTTGGGGTAACAAATTTTGGAAACAGATACTGGTGATGGTTACACAACAATGCAAATGCAATTAATGCCAATAAATTCTACACTTAGACATAGCTAAAATGGCAAATTTTGTTACATATATTTTAGCACAATAACAAGATTAGTATTTCTATACACTAGCAACAAACAACCCAAAAAGGAAATTATGAGATCAATTTCATCTGCAATAGCATCCAAATGAATAAAATACCTAGGAATAAATTTAACCAAAGAGGTGAAAGACGAGTATGCCAAAAACTACAAAACATTGCTAAATGAAGTTTAAAAAGACTTAAATAAATGTAAAGTTCTTGTGTTCATGGACTGGAAGAATTTATAGTTAAGATGACAATACCCAAAGCAATCTACAGACTCAGAGTCAATGCAATCCCTATCAAATTTCAATGGCTTTTCCCCACCAGAAATGGAAAACCAATCCTCAAATTCATATGGAATTGCAAGGGGCTCTCAATAGCCAAAATAGTATTGAAAAAGAAGATAGTTAGAAGACTCATACTTCCCAATTTCAAAACTTAACCACAAATCTACAGTAATCAAAATAGCCAAGTACTGGCACAAAGATAAGCACATCACCCAATGGAAGAAACTGATACTCCATAAATAAACCCACATATCTCTGGCCAACTGATTTTCAAAAAGGGTGCCAACACCAGTAAATGGGGAAAGACACAGTCTCTTCAACAAATGGTGGTGGGACAACTGGATATCCACATGCAAAAGAATGAAGTTGGACCTCTACCTCATACCATATATAAAAATTATACAAGCATTAACTCAAAATGGATCAATGACCTAATAAACATAAAAATATAGGAATAGATCACCATGCACTACTTTCTAGTCACTGGTTTCAACAATAGATAGAGTTATGCTTAATTACCTGAGAGTATATGAGCATTTGTTAATCGGTAAATACATATTTCAGGCCTGTGTAAAAAAAAAGATCCACATTCATTTTGGCTCCTGAAGTTTTGAAGAAAAGTGGCATTAAGGAGCTAGTATAAATCAGTTAAGCACAGACATTTACCAGACTAATGAAATTACTCATCTTAAGGTGTAGAAAGTGTTCTCTTCTTTGAACTAATTTAATTATGTTTTTATGATTAGCATAAAAGGGACTTCAAAGTCAACCTATAAGTGTTCAATAAATAATAACACTGACAAATTAGAGGACTAAAAACAAAGGATGCAGTAGAGAACTGTTGCAAAGTAGCAGGAACTCGGTTCCTTTTGGAAAGATCAAAGATGATTCCAAGGATTTTAATGTGGTAAACTGGAAAAGCATTCCAGCTGACTTGTCCTCTAAATGAGAGGGGAAAATGATGATTTAGGAACTAAATGACTGTAAATAGGATGAATGAAGTAGTCTTCTGTGTAGACAAAGCTAGTACTGGGGCTAATTCTAATATTAGAGCCATTATTCCTTTTATTGCTAAAAAGACAACAGAAACATGGGTAGTTTTACCTCTGTCACCATTATAGTAGAATCTGAAATATAAAATATAGTACAAAGCAGAATTTTGGTGAGACTTTTTCAGTGTTCCAGAGACTATTCTACGATTAATTGGATCAACAACAAAAACCAAATCAAGACCAGAAATCACACAGAAGTAATGGATCTATATGAGTGCCTCCATAAGAGACTGATTCTTTTATTCCCCATTAATGATTATTGATCTGAAGTCCAGTTTAACATTGGCATCTCATTAATCTCCATACCTGCAGTAAATTAATGTCATTTAAAAGAAAATTACTGGCCAGGTGAGGTGGCTCATGCATTCAATCTTAGCACTCTGGGAGGCTGAGGTGGGAGGATCGTTTGGGCTCAGGAGTTTGAGACCAGCCTGAGCAAGAGTGAGACCTCGTCTCTACTAAAAAGAAAAAAAAAAATAGAAAGAAATTAACTGGACAACTAGCCGGGCATGGCGGCACATGCCTGTAGTCCCAGCTACTCGGGAGGCTGAGGCAGGAGGATCGCTTGAGCCCAGGAGTTTGAGGTTGCTGTGTGTTAGGCTGTGTGTTAGACTCTGTCTCAAAAAAAAAAAAAAATTTCTTAAAAAAAGATTGTGCTGAAATAATCAATTAATACTAAAATTATTTCCAGTTTCTTACAATCTTTATTAAAAACCCCAAGCCTCTCTATAATTTTTTTCAATTCTAGAAATTTTGCACACAAAATGCAAGAACCCTCATCTTATTTTTATAAGGAGGAAAGTAATAAGGAATTAAATAATATAAGTACTCCCATATATTCAATTTCATTGTTGACTTATCTCTTTTTGTTTTAAAAATTCAATTCACATGTAAAACCTAAAACTAAAAAGTAAAGAAAAATATGTTTTATTTAATGTGGAAAAAAAACTAAAACAATAAAAGTTTGTTTTAGATGGCAGCCATTTGCCCAAGGCAAATATATGCCCCATATAAATATAAATAATCTGTTAAATTGCTCATGGTTCATTGACTTTTCCTCAAGTATCCTCTTAAAATAGTTTGATTAAAAAAAAATACTAACCACCAAATCCTCATTCAGCAATTTGGTGGAAAAAGAAAATTAATCTGAAAAAGAAACAAGGAATCACTAATTCAAAAATGTATGATTCTTGCTAAAAATAAAGCCTTATAGCAAAAGATAAACTGTCACAGTTAGGTAATAACAAACAGTGAAAAATGCCTTTGAATAGGAGGAAATGTGGGTAATTCCTAACTAGTGAATATTTAGTCTACTCTTTCTAATACTGTCAATCTGTCAACTTGCAAAAGAGAAAAATGGCACAATCCAGATTTTCTCTACCCTCTTTTTAACCTCTTGTAATCTGGCATTCAATGTACCATTTCACTTATCACAGCGGTCCCCAACCTTTTGGGCACCAGGGACCGTTTCATGGAAGACAATTTTTCCACGGATGGGGGTAAGAGGGAGCTCAGGATGATTCAAGTACATTGCATTTATTGTGCAGTCAAACCTCTCGGCTTATGATAATCTGTATTTGCAGCCGCTCCCCAGTGCTAGCATCACTACCCCAGCTCCAAGTCAGACCATCCGGCATTAGATTCTCATAAGGAGCACACAACCTAGATCCCTCGTGTGTGCCGTTTACAGTAGGGTTCAAGCTCCTATGAGAATCTAATGCTGCCACTGATGTGACAGGAGGCAGAGCTTATGCAGTGATGTGAAGGATGGGGAGCAGCTGTAAATACAGATGAAGCTTCCTCTGCATGCTGGCCTGCAGCTCACCTCCTGCTGTGTGGCCCAGTTCCTAACAGCATGGTACTGGTCCCTGGCCCAGGGGTTAGGGATCACAGACCTATCAAATGGCATTGTTAAAGGAAATGGATTTGCTCACCCCTCAATTCTTATTATCATTGATCTTTTTATGGATTTTTACACCATTAGCAAATGCCATCTTTAAAAATCTTTCTCCCTTGCTTGCAAGAGGTCTGCCTTTCAGTCTCACAATTTTAAACATCCCCTTCACTCTGCTCTGTACTACCTCTTGAAAGGCACAGCTCCATCTCATGCTCAAGTTAGCTATTTCTGGAGTCAAAGCCTATTTCCACCACTTATTAGCTACATGATCTTGGGCCCTATTATACAGCCCCTCTGTGACTCAGTCTACTCATCTGTAAAATGGGGATAAGAGTAGAGTTATTGTGGGGATTAAGACATCTAATAGAGTGTCTAGCATATGATAGATACTCAATATGTGGTATTTATTAGTATTAAGTTTTATATTCTGCTGCCATTTTTAATCTTTATTATTAAAGCCAAACTCATTATTTCTCCCCCCACACTTATATAGCCTTTATAAGTTTTCTAGTCACATAAATGATGACCAATGCTTTTCCAGTTTTCCACATTCAAATCCTTGAGATCATCTTCCATCCCTCTGCAGGGACTGAGTCACTGCTACTCTGCAACAGCTCTTTGCGGCACCCTTCATTTTCAGTTCTCTAGTTTAAGTCAACATTATTATTTAACACTTATAGGCTATACCCCGATAGTAGGTTGTTTATGGCTTTGTACAATTAGCTACCTCAAAAGCATATGTCATCTACTACTTCAAAACAAACAAACAAAAACGTCTCATAAATCAACCACAGTCACAGGAAAGGAACTACATGAATCAGCACTTCCCTGTCCCAGGCTCAATGAGCATTATGTTCCAACCTCTATCAGGCTGCATAACCTCTTTCTTCGAGTTCTAATCTCCACTATTTCAACCCCATTCAATTCTCCCTACCTTATTGTGAGCATGACCTTTTTAGGCTTCTGCTAAGAAAAGCATGTGGTAAAATATGCCTCCCTTCTCACGGGAACTTCAAAACAGACATGCAAATAAAGAGATAATCAACAATGCGTATCTGCAGGGTAAAGGTCCAAACCAGAATATCTTTCAAATGTCAGTAGTCACAAGGAATCATAAAAAGCTTAACAGAGTTTTCATATACATGCCAATGTGTATATATAACAATAAACAGAAGTTGTCCAAAAAAAAAAAAAAAGTACAAGCTGTATTTTTCGTTTTTCATTTGGTAGCATTCATTTCAGTAAATTAAAAAGTACGGTCTTTGGCCTGGATTAGCCCAACATCATATTGTGTTCACAAAAGACAAGATATATCAGTTTATAAACATGACCTCTAAATTATTGTAACAGTACACAGATTAAAACAGTGACTTTGATACTTCCTCAAATATACAATATGCTAAGAATTATTTAATTACATATACACCCACAACCAACCTTTTCAAAAAGATATCCAATTTATGCATAAATAATCACTCAGACCTGATTTACACATTTTATGAAATAATCACTCTGACCTGATTTACACATTTTATAAGCAGTTCACTAAATTTTTAAAGGTAAGCAAAATATATTGGCATGATTTTTTTTAACATATCATGAGTACAACAGGGAGAATTATATACATTTTTAACTATGAGTTTCATAGTAATCCATTTGTTTGATCCTAAAGCATAAATCTCACCAGAAGCATCAAATTCTCTATTTTTGGATATTGAGGAATAGATTTGAAGGTCTGATTTTACCTGAGAAAAAGATATAACAAGTCTAATGACTAAACAGCTGCAGATTCTAAAAAGAGTTTTATATTACTCTAAGATAGGCACTAATTTATGCTTTAAATTTCCTATCCAGTGATTTTTTTTTTAGATGTAAGAAAAGAAAAAGCAGCAATACTTGGAGAGCTGGTCTGAGTCCCTCATTTAGTGAAGGGCAGCAAAAAGAAAAAACTTTTAGATGCAATCTCATTTGTAGCAACTGCACAGGTTTTTGGTTTTTTTTTTTTAAAGTATCTATTCTTCTATCTCTTCTGACAGACTGTAGGCCATACAAGGGCAAGAAAACTATGGTTTATTCCTCCTTGTAACTCCAAGTGCTCTACACATAGCCACCAGGAATCAGAGTTCACATTTAGAGTGGGTTTCCCAAAAGCAGAGATGCCCATTCTCATCCACTTTCACTCTGGGCCCATCTTGCTGGCATTAACAGTGTGTGTTATTAGAACCAGGTATGGGCAACAACCATATTTTAACAAATGAGTAAATAGAAAGATTAAAACAATATATTTGACTAATAAACTTTATTTTTACATAGCAGGCAGAAGGAAAACTTAAAGTCAAAAGAAAGTATAGAAAAAAGGATCAAAGGTCAAAGTATGACAAAGATTGGGAGAAAACATTTAGACTATTTGCATGATATATTATGTATCAGATATATGTATGTGCATAACATATGTATGCATATATGTATATATATGAGATATGTATACGTCTCAGAAATCCTTGGGTTTTAAAACCCAAGATTAGGATTAAGAACTGAAGCTTCCATTTGCTATGCTGTATAAGCAGAGCCATAGTATAAAAGGAGGGATTATGTTCATAAAGCAGTCAAATTTAACTTGGAAACTAACAGCCTAGTTCCCCCAAGTAATATCTACACAGGAATTTTTTCTTAAGCTTCAGAAATACAACTAAAGGCAACTCATCAAAAGCATAGAATTTCATTATGGAGCGTTCCATTTAATTTCAAACTGCAGTAATATTTCCTAATGAGGTATTCAGGGTACTGAATTTATTTTGATTCCATTTAATTTATTGTTTTAAATTATTAATCATCCTTAATCAAGAACCAATAGTATTCAAACCATTTTAAAGGATTAACTGGCAAAGAGATCTTCAGATAACTATTATCAACATAAAATAATTTAAATATCCAATTTCAAGAATAGAAAAGCCATTGTATTAAAGAGATTTGTGATCTAAAACACAAAAATATTAACTGTAATGAAGCCTTAAATCCAAAAGGTAAGCAGTATTTTATACAATAGAAAAGGAAAAGCAAACATAAAATATCATCTTTATTTACCTGTATATATACACACACACACATACATCCACCTATACACATATATATTACTATTGATAGATAATAAATTCAAGAATTTAAATGTTTTGTGTTAAATTGCTATGCTCATCTCAGAGATAAATAATATCACTATGAAAATCACACACAAAAAAACTTAAAACCTTGGTCTTAACAAATTATATGCAAAATAATGAGGCCAAATATTATACCAGACTAGGTACGCCATAATAGAAAAATATTTAACCTAATATTTGAAATGGTTAACAATTTCTACACTTGCCTTCTTAAAGTTAGCCTCCAAGTAAAACATGCTCAACAATGAACAGCAGCTATGGAAACTTCAGATAACTTCCCTAAATAATTTGTGATTATTATCCTAGTCAAATAATCTATAATGAGATTTCATGGTTGTTCAAGGGTGATCAACTACAGCCAGTAATCATAATCATGCACCACTATCCCAAGCCCTAGTTCATAACCAAACACCTATCCACTACCCTTTAGAATCTGGATTCAAATCTGTCTAGCAATCTAAGTTACTGGGTCTACATGAAAAATACTGAAAAAACTCCTTGCTTATAAGTACTTAAACATAAATCTGTCACTACCTTGCTTTCTTCTTCTCATTCTACCACCTTTTCTCTTTTCTCATTAAGCAGCTTTTCACTTACACAGTCATGTATCACTTAACAATGGGCTATGTTCTGAGAAATGCATCATTAGGCAATTTTGTCATTGTGCAAACATCATAGAGTATACTTACACAAACCTAGATAGTATAGCCTATTACACACCTAGGCCATAAATCCATACAGCATGTTACCATACTGAATACTGTTGACAACTGTAACACAATGGTATTTGTGTGTCTAAACGGATCTAAACACAGAAAAGGTATAAGAAAAATGCCATATTATGATCCTATGGGACCATCAGCATATATGCTGCCTGTTGTTGACCTAAACGTCATTATGAGGTGCATGGCACAGGTTGTTTGAAAAAAATAGCATGTGATTGCAAAGAGCTAAGGACTACTTAACCATGCAAGCTTATCCAAAAGTAGTTTCTTTTTTCTGAGTTCACACATTAATTCTATTTCATTAAGCAGCATCATCATAACCAGTTTTAATTACATGTTGAACATCCCTAATTTGAAAATCTGAAATCCAAAATGCTCCAAAATCCAAAACTGTTTGAGTGCCAATACAATGCCACAGTGGAAAATTCCATACATAAGTACTTAACATAAACTTTGTTTTATATACAAAATTATTAAAAACATTGTATAAAATTACCTTCAGGCTATGTCTATAAGGTGTACATGAAACAAATGAATTTGGTGTTTAGACTTGGGTCACATATTTGGAATATGCAAATATTTCAAAATCCAAAAAATTCCGAAATCCAAAACACTTCTGGTCTTAAGCATTTCAGATAAGAGATATTCAACCTGTATATGCCCACATGCACAGAGCACTGCACTACTTTAGAAACAGTTAAACATATATAGATATTTTCTTCTTAAAAATCATGTACTTGCCTTGTGTCTGCATTTAAGTACAACTCCATAGGCTCCTATAATAAAAAGAAGTAAACAGTCAAGGGCATGCACACCAACTACAGCTCTTGAAGAAATCAAAGTTCTGCTATATTTACATTGTTTATCAGTATATGTTATAATAATGATTCCTAAAATGACAATGTTCTATGGTGGTAATGCAATAGTGAGCCATATACAAATAGAGCATGGATGTTTTATTACATATTTTTTATAAATCAGGAGTATAGACAAATCATTTCCCCCAACAAATATTTTTAATGCTTTTCTTATTAAAATTTCACTTGAAACATCTTTTAATTTAGGCTACACATTTGTGGAGACAAGATTTGGTCATAAGAACTTTGAGAATAAATGAAAATTAACTCAAAAGATTCTAGGGAACTTAAAACTTAAGAGCTAATGACATCCCAACAGTAAGCTCAACTGCAGAGCCTATCAAATACACTATCTGTCCTAGGGGACATTTAAATCTTCCTCTAGAATACTAGAATGTCTCTCCTGACAGTCAAATAGCACAGGCCTCAGCATTCCAAGTAATAACTAGTAGGAGTTGCTACCTTTTCGCTATAAATAAAAACTCAGTTTAAAGGCACAGGCCACAAGCACTCCCATTGTCCTTGGTGTATTTCAATGAGGTTCCTCACTACCTCTTGGGTTATTTATCCTATTATCTAGGTGATAAGCTACTTCTTTAGAGACAGAACACAAAGTTCACAGCAAGGTACCCAAGAAACTGAAGTTATAGTGTAAAAAATTTAATTGAGAGAATCAAAACATAACGCATGGTAACTGAGCTTTATAGAAATGTTAAGAACACTGACATTAGCAGATATGCAAACCCTGCATGCATCTACAAGAAGGGGACTTCAGGGAGACAAAACTGGGAAATGTATCTCCAACAGAGTCTAGAGGAGCCTAATGAGTCTCCCTTGCTTTGGTGGAGAATGGATGAATCTCATTAGGATGGAACCAGCCATTATAACCATCTAACTGAACTCCACAATCGTCCAAGCCCCATTTAACTGCCAGTGCCAGTTTTTCTATGGGGTAAAAATGTACTGTATAGGCTACAGGAATGTAGAGTTTGCTTGACAGACTTTTATATACTTACAATATGTATGCATTTCTTAGCCAAAAAAATCTGAGGTAGTTTACAAAGAAAAACAAACAAACAAACATGTACCAATGATAGTTCTGATTACAACTTAAACTAACATAGACTGATATATATGAGACTGGTAATTTTGAGCCAATCCCTGAGAAAATGATCATCTATGAGTATACTGAGAAAAACAAGGTTATGATACAGAAAAACTTAGGCCCTGGAACATTCCAACCTTGTTAGACCCTATGAGCCAACCTTCTCCAGTCAGCAGCTTTACTGCCTAACTCTCTAATTGCAATACTTTTGAAAAATAAATTTAAAAGGCAGCTATCACAGAACAGATAGTAGGCAAGAAATTATGAATTTTTATACAATGAAAAGAATGGAAAAGGAGTTGACTAGTGAAGGAAGAAAGACCCATTCTTTTTATATGGTTTCAACTTCAGACCTTGAAATAAGCACCCAATGATTAAACTCTCTATTTTAATTGTTTTTATGTATTATTTACAAACTTAAAATCTTAAACAGCTTTGCTGTTCACATAGGTAAATATTTAAAACTTCTTTAGAAATTCAAAATCTGAAAATTCTGAAATATGAAATTTTTGTAACATTTGCTTCAAAGATATAAATGCTAAGAAACCATAATTATAATCATTTATCCCTCTTAACAGATTTACCAAAATTTCTAAAAAATTAATTTTAAGTCAGGAATAAAAATTACTAAGCAGAAAAAATCAAGAAGAAATGACAATTTTTCTAGAAGTTAGCTTATGAAAAATGAATTATCATATTTTATCAAATCAATTACATCATTAGTTGTAAGCATTATTTTATGTACTACTCGGAAAGAAAAAGTGCTGCCACTTAAACCATGACCTGCTAATAATTACAAGATACACCCTGAGTTTTAGAAATGTTAAAATGTGACCAAATTGTGTACCTCGGAATGTATAAAAGAAACTATTTATTCATTTATTTACCACTAATTAAGTAAAATTTAACATATTCAAATAAATTTTAAGTTATTCAAAACAAACCAGATATAAAAATAAAATGTAACCAAGAAAAAAAAAGTAGACTAAAGAAACCATGATTCCTAATAAAAAGAATGAAATAAAGGCAGTATTAAATCCTTGATTTATTAAATTTTAAAGGGCTTTTAAATGTTAATTTTTTATTGACAAGTAAGACCCAAATAGTTTCAGAGTATTTTTAGTATTTTTACTCTTAGACACACATATGAATTGATATATGTTAAATTAACAGAATCTGAATTAGTAACTTTTTTGGTAGTAGGTATAAACGTACATTGCTCAAAAATTCAAGGAATGAAGAAATTCCAACTTACCTTCACCTACAACCCCAAGGATCTCAAATTTATTCATCACATTACCAATGTTAGGAATCTTCATGAAGACAAACTCCTCTTTTGATGCAAGCCACAGAACATGGCACCAAAAAAGGGACTTCTGAGAAAGTTGTGCAGTAAGTAGAACAAAAAATGTCCGAAGGAAGAAATTCTGTTTGGCAGGATCTTTCACATATTTGTTCTAATAGTGAAGTATGACTCCCTGAAAAAACAAACACAATTAAAAGCCGTAAGTTTTATACTGTAATACTCTAATAGCCTATCTTACGTTTCTGTATAGTTCTTTTAAGTCCATGTTAATGTTTTATATGCTATTAATAAAAAAAATAGGAGGGAAAAATCCAAAATAGAATGAAGGCAAACAAACAAATGAACCCCACTGTATTTGAAATGAATAACATAACCACATTGAAGGGGACCAGGGCAAAGGAGTTAACCACGAGTTTTGAAAACAGAATTTTAACCAGCTACTCTCTTCAAACTTAAAACAAAAAGAAATATAAACAAATATTATACTCAGATATTTACTTTTACACAGTGATACGAAACTTCTTTATGTATATCCTAAGATTGAGCAAATAAGCATTGTGAATAATGAGACCTTGGTTTCTTATTCTCATAAAAGGGAGTTACAAATACAAAAACAGGGAAGATTTGGAGTTAACAATTTTAGCTCCACTTTTAATATACAGAGCTGTAGCAATACATATAAATGTGTGTGTAAATACATACACTCGTATACATATACTCCCTAGCTCTGTTGCTGGGAAATTCTAGAAGCAACGACATCCCAATAGCCATGAGCACACTGGTGCTTCAATAAAAGAAACCAGGGTTTCTTGGAGAAATAGCTGATTCCAAGACTAGAGCAGGAAAAGTACAACAGGAACCTAGGATATATCTTTGTGGCGCCAGAAAGTAAGGAAATGCTCAAAGAATGACGAGTCAGCCTGAAGTGACTCCCAGTGGACTAATGGAGAATATTTGAGTAATAAATAAGGATAGTAACAAATTATAACCCCAGAATAAAAAAAAAAAAGAAAGAAGAAGAAAAGGAAGAATCCTTATTGACATAAATAAAGGGGGCAGAAGGAAAAGCTCTTTTGTAGAGTATAATTTCAAATAATAAACTTAGTGAGGGAATTAGAAAATCACCATTTGGCAATCATACTTTAGTAATAATTATTTCAGGCAAGTATCATCAATATATACTAAGACTAGTGGTTGAAAATTTGATGGAAAACAGGATATTATTAGTCTCAAAATATCTCCCCACAAGATACCTATTAATTACAAAGGGAAAAATAGTAATTTTATAGTGAAGAATCCTGCCAGACACCACCTTAATTAAATTATCAAAGTTAACATCATTAATAAGGGGGCAAACCAACATCACCACTTCTGTGGCATTCCTGCCAGAAATGTAAAACCTGAATCTAACCACAAGAAGCAACAGGCAAGCCCAAGCCAAGGATATTCTATGAAAAAACTGACCTGTATTCTTTAAAAATGTCAACGTCATGAAAGGCAGAAAGGACTGAGTGTTCCAGATTAAAGAAGATTAAGAGACATGATAACTAAATACAATGCATGATCCTGGATTGGAACCTGGACAAAAACTTTTTTTTTTTATTTTTATTTTTTATTTTTGCTATAAAGGACAATTGATAAAATTGAAATATCTACAGATTAGATAATAGTACTATTATCAATGATAATTTTCTGATTCTGTTAACAGTATTGTGGTTATATAATAACAATGCTCTTGTTTTTAAGAAACAGCACCAAAGTTTTTAGAGGTAAAGGGGCATCATGTCTGCAACTTAAACCATTCAGAAAAAAATTACATATGTATGTATGGGTGAGGAGAAAGAGAGAGACAGAATGATAAAGCAAATATGGTAAAATATTAACATTTGGGGAATCTGGGTCAAGGGTATAGGAAATAGGAAATTCTTTGTACTATTTTTGCAACTTTTCTCTAAATCTGAAATATTTTCAAAATAAGTTCTTTTGTTTCAAAAAACCTATACTATCTCTAAGAAGAATAACAGTGATATCAACACAAAATATTGGTTTAAAAGGAAGAAATAAATCTAAACAAGACATTTTTTACTCCCTATTAAATTTGAGACTTTTTAAAAACAAGAGTACCCCATGTGATGTGGTTAAGTACTATCAAGAAGTAGTGCCCTTTTGTATACTGATGGTAGGAATGTAAACTGGTACAAGCTTTTTAAAGAGCTCTAAAGAACATCATGTCCATAATGATATGATTTTAAAATGTTCATATCCTGATAAAGGTATCTGACAAAAACCTACAACAAATATCATTCTTAAATGTGAAATATTAGACACAGTCCCTTTAAAACTTAAGAACATGACAAGAGGTTCTATTTACCCCTATTAACATTATTACTAAACATCCTGGTGGGTTCTAGCCAGGCCAGTAAAATAAAAAATTAATGAATAAATGTACAGGATTGGAAAGAGGGAAGCAAAACAGAACTTGCAGATACTATTGTCTACATAGAAAATTCAAAGGAATTCACAAACATTATTAGAATTGTAAGTGTTCAGCAAAGTAGCAGAACATAAGCTTAACAAGCAAATATTAACTACATTTGCAAACACCAGTAAGACACAGAAAATGTAATTTTTTAAAATCACATTTATAATAACAACAAAAAAGTAAGGTACTTAGGATTTAACAAAAGATATTCAAGACCTCTATTCAAATACATATAATATATATAACTTTACTGAAAGGCATTAAAGAAGACCTAAACAGAGTTATCCAAATTTTAAGACTAGGAAGATTCAACAGTATAAAGATGTCAATTCTGTCCATACTGATAGTCAATGCAATTCCAATCAAAATCCTAGCAGAGTTTTCTGAAGAATTAAGACAAGCTGATTTTAAGATATATATGAACGAGCAGAGTTCCAAGTATTAGCGACACCCTCCGACTATAAAAACGAGGAAAAAAGAATAGGAAAAAGAGGCTGGGCACAGTGGCTCACGCCTGTAATCCTAGCACTCTGGGAGGCCAAGGCAGGCGGATTGTTTGAGCTCAGGAGTTCGAGACCAGCCTGAGCAAGAGTGAGACCCCCGTCTCTACTAAAAATAGAAAGAAATTAATTAGCCAACTAAAAATATATAGAAAAAATTAGCCGGGCATGGTGGCACATGCCTATAGTCCCAGCTACCCGGGAGGCTGAGGCAAGGAGGATTGCTTGAGCCCAGGAGTTTGAGGTTGCTGTGAGTTAGGCTGATGCCACGGCACTCTAGCCCAGGGAACACAGTGAGACTCTGTCTCAAAAAAAAAAAAAAAAAAAAAAAGAATGGGAAAAAGAAAGGAATGATATGACAAGTAAGAAGGCCTGGCCTTGAGGGTAGGATCTGGCAGAGATGTCCTACTGAATATATTGAGAATTATAATAGAGCTATGGAAATTAAGACACGGTCATTTTGGCATGGAGATAGACAAATGAGCCAGTGGAACAGATGTGACAGCCCAGAATAGACCATACTTCAATATCCCTACAGCTTCCTACAGTTCTGACAGGAGTCAGAGTAACTCTTTAGGATAAGTCAGATCACGGCTTTTCTCACTCAAAACCTTCTAATGGCCTCCCATATCATTAAGAGTGAAAGCCAAAATCCACATGAGCCACAGGCCTTGACCTCCCCTCCTCTGATAACATCTCCTATTAGTCTCTCCCTTGGCTCACTTCACTCCAGCCACACTGACTTCCTTTCACTATACTTATTTCAGAAAACTTTAGTTCAATGGAATCACAAATTTTTAAAAGATTACTGTGACATTTAGAGAAAATGATGTCACAATTTGAGAAGAAATATTTATTCTATTCATTCATTAATAAAATAATTACTGACCACCTCTCATGTTTCCGGGAATGGGTAAATAAGACACACAAGACAATGGCAAATAAGATAGGCAAGGTCCTTGCCCTCATGGAACTTTACATTTTGCTGGGTTAGGAAAAATACAAGATTATTACCAGATACTGATACTTATGAAGCAGGAAAGAAGGATTGAGATAGGAATGGCTTCTCTACAGGGGTGACATTTGAGCTGAGATTGCAATGCAATAACAAGGAGGCAGCCATACAAAGATCTAAGTCAGTCACATTCTGGGTAAAAGATGCTCAGAGTGTTTCTGAGAATGAATCATTTTTTCATTTTCTACGGATGGTTTGGAAAAACACTCAGGAAACATTTAAATATTTTCCTCCTCTGCCAATAATGGTATAGCTCATTTCAAAAGAAACTTGACATAAAAATTAATCATTCCCATTAAGAAGGCCCAGCACCCAAAAAGTTCTGTATATAAATACATATAAAGAACATTTGGTCCCATCTATTCTATGGGGCAATCAAAACTGAATAATGTAAACTGGGAATCAAGAATTTAAATACGTGAGTGAATACATAACATAAGTATCAAGAACAGGTCTTTTAACTACCAGTATTCATACTGAAGGAAAAAAAATTTTGCCAAATTGTATTTAGCTACAATTTTGTATGAATAACACTGATTAATCTTTTTTTTATAAAAGACATAAAAGCTCAGACATTTTAGCTTCTGGTAATGGCAAACTATATAACTTGTATGAAATGTCCCTTTGAGGACAAATACAAATTATGGAGGAAATACTTTTCAAAAACAGCTTAAAAGCTCCAAACACTTAACAAAATTGTGAAAAATTACCTGGCTAAAATCAAAGCAAAATAATAGAGCCCAGAGGGATAATCCAAACCATGCAAAGCCATTTTAGCCCTCTGGTATTTGAAGATCCATAAAATGGGATAAAAACAGGCTTGCTCTTGAAACTCTTACAAACCAAAGAACACAAAGTAAAAGTCCAGAATGTTTCAAAAGGAGAAAATCTGAAGAACCACCCATAATTCACTTGAAGCTGACACCCCAAAGAGCCACAATCCCAGGATAAGGAACACCAGAAATAAACCAGCTCTTGGACAGATTTGAATTGTAGCTTTGTATTATCTGGTTAATCTATATAAAATCTCTAAATATACTTTGGATTAAGGTGGTCCCACATTCAGATTGGTAGTGCTACCAGTTCTCTGGATGAAGGAAAGAAAAAAAAAAGCAGCTCTCTGAGGGAAGATGGCATCAACCTAGGCGTCACAATATTGCTACAGAAGATAATCAAAGATGGCCAGATATACAAGGTAAGACACCACGAACAAGAACCAACAGAAACTGAAAAAGAAAATGACTCAGAAAGACTTGCAATATTAAATGATCAGGAATAGCCTATAAAACAACTATGGGGTTAAAATAATAAAAACCAATTTTGAACATTTGACGGAAATGAAAGGTCCAAAAAGTGAAAGACCAAATTTGAAAAATAAATTAGAATGCTAGAAAGGGAGAAGAACAGAAAAAAGAACTCAATGAAAGAGAAAAACATCAGGGTACAGAAGATTTTGAACGTCTTTAAAACTTGACCAAATGAGCATATACACTATAGCAAAGAACTGTAGAATATCTCCCCCCTCAAGCACACACACATTTACAAAAATTGATCATATACTAGGCCATAACACAATTCAAACAAATTATAAGGACTGAAGTCAGAGGATGTTCTTTTTCCACAACTAAATTATGCAATAAATCAATCACAAAAGAAATAATCAGAAAATATTCATGTTTGGAAATAAGTGCATTCCAAAATAATCCCTAAGTCAAAGAAGAAATTATAATAAACACTTAAAAATAACAAAGTACAAATTTATAGGAAGAAGCTAAAGCAATGCTTAGGGAGGAAATTGAGGCTCTAATATGCCTATGTCAAAAATATAAAAAACTAAAAATTAATAAACTAAGCAACAATCTTAAGAGGTTAAAAAAGAACCACAAAATAGCCGGGCGCGGTGGCTCACGCCTGTAATCCTCGCACGCTGGGGGGCCGAGGCGGGCGGATGGCTCCAGGTCAGGAGTTCGAAACTAGCGTGAGCAAGAGCGAGACCCCCGTTTCTACTAATAATAGTACGAAATTAATTGGCCAACTAAAAATATATAGAAAAAATTAGCCGGGCATGGTGGCGCATGCCTGTAGTCCCAGCCACTTGGGAGGCTGAGGCAGAAGGATTGCTTGAGCCCAGGAGTTTGAGGTTGCTGTGAGCTAGGCTGA